>SMDT01000781.1:0-134730 GCA_005392925.1 Aquilaria sinensis | reverse complement strand
TAAATAAAAACTGGTTAATCAACGCGCGTCAATTGGCATGCATTTTGTTGAATGAGATTTGACATGATATGCTGATTGGTGTTTGAAGCATGGTGCATGGTTATAGCCCTTGATTGGTTGTACTTGTAAATACGGCCTGCGAGTCGTGCCTTTTCTTGTTACTCTCATTGTACATTCTCTTCTCACCTTACTCCCCTCGAATGTAACTCGAGGTTTCTATTATTGATGTAATGGTACATTATGGGATCATCCAAGGTGGTATGTCCAAGGATCATCCAAGGTGGCATGTCCAAGGAGGTGACAACAAAAGGGCAACCAAGAAAGGAAGAGAAGGAGCTTGTGAAGACCCTTTTCTTTTCTTAGGCTTTTATGATATTCTCATTGGCTTGAGAATATCGCATAGTTTGGGCTATAACCATGTCACGTTTACTTTCTTGTACGCATGAGATGCATGTTTTATATTTGTATGTGATGCATGTATAAGACAACCGGAGATAACAAATTGGTGAGATCAAAAGAAAAATCCCTCAAACAAATATTAAGTCATTAAATGTGATGCCTTCTAAATGTTGGCACTCGTCAAGACTTTGATCAACATTAGGTGGGTTTGCCAAAGCAAAGCACCTGTGTTCATCTTGGTAAGGCGCAATGGGATAATAGTGATATCCAAATTGCTAACTTTGGGTTCGACTTAACTAAGTCATCCTAATAGGATTAGGGACTTAGAGGCATAGAGTTGGGCTTAAGCTCGTGAGATGAGCTTGGACAAGTGTTGTTCACCCTATTATCCAAGAGTTGCATATGATGCAATTGGCAAGGAGTTCCCTACCTAAATAACTGTAACTTGAGAGACAAGCCAAAGCTGACTCAGGTTGTGGTCAAATATGGATCTTGGCCCACTAGAATACCTTAGCGCCGAGGTGTTTCGAAATAATATCGAGGGTTATTATTTTGAGGAAAATAGTGGGAGTATCGTTTAATAAAAGTCCTTATTAAATGAATTAAAATACATGACTCTTACACTGCATATTTACTGTTGTAGATAACCATGGCACAAAACACATCGACACTTTCGTTGCGATCGATCCTTGAGAAGGAAAAACTGAATGGGACCAACTTTCTCAAATGGTACCGAAACTTGAGGATAGTCCTCAAAGCAAGAGAGAAAGGCTTATGTCCTAGAGCAGCCCATTCCGAATGAGCCTGCTGCCACTGCTCCAAGAGCTGAAAGGGATGCTCACAAGAGGCATTCTGATGATGCTTTGGATGTTGCATGCCTCATGCTTATTACCATGGAATCTGAGCTTCAGAAGCAACATGAGAACATGGGGGCGTTCGATATGATCGAACATCTCAAAATGCTTTTCCAAGAGCAAGCTAGGCATGAGAGGTTTGAGACCTCTAAGGCATTGTTTCAGTGCAAGATGTCTGAGGGAAGTCCCGTGGGTCCTCATGTGCTCAAGATGATTGGGTACATTGAGAATCTTGAGAGTTTGGGATTTGCTCTTCAGAAAGAGTTGGCTATTGATGTAGTCTTGCAATCGTTGCCTGAAAGCTACAGTCAGTTCGTCATGAACTATAACATGAATGACCTTGACAAGTCCCTCCCTGAATTGCTCAACATGTTGAGAACTGCTGAGCAAAACCTTAAGAAGGCTAAGCCCATTTTGATGGTTCAAAAGGGCAAGGGAAAGGGAAAAGCCAACAAGAAGAAGGATAAAGCTAATGGAAAGTCCAATGCTAATTCTTCTTCAGCTGCACTGAAACCAAAGGGTGGTGTGGCAAAGGAAGGGGAGTGCTTCCATTGTAAGCAACCTGGACACTGGAAGCGCAATTGCAAGCTCTATCTTGAAGAACTTGCTAAGGAAAAGGGAAGTAAGACTTCCACTTCAGGTATTTTTGTTATAGAGGCTAACTTTTCTACTTCCTCATCTTGGGTATTGGATACTGGATGTGGATCTCACATTTGTGCAAATGTGCAGGATCTAAGTAGAAGTAGAAGATTGGCCCGAGGTGAAGTGGACCTACGTGTTGGAAATGGAGCAAGGGTTGCTGCCTTAGCCGTAGGGACTTATGTTCTCACTTTACCTAGTGGATTAGTTTTAGAATTAGACAACTGCTACTTTGTGCCTACTATTAGTAGAAATTTGATTTCTGTTTCTTGTTTGGACAAGAAAGGTTTTTCATTTATAATAAAGGACAAATGTTGTTCTATTTATTTGAATGAAATCTTTTATGGTAGTGCTCAACTTAGCAATGGGTTGTATGTTCTAGACCTCGAAGATCCAATCTATAATGTGAATACCAAGAAGGTCAGATTAAATGATTCAAACCCGACCTATCTCTGGCACTGTCGCTTGGGCCATATAAATGAGACCCGCATATCCAAGCTCCATAAGGATGGACTCTTGGACTCATTTGATTTTGAATCATATGAGACATGTGAGTCATGTTTGTTGGGCAAGATGACCAATCTCAAAAATGCCTTTTTGTTGGGTATCCTAAAGAAACAAAGGGTTACTATTTCTACAATCCTTCTGAGCAAAAAGTGTTTGTTGCTCGAACTGGTGTCTTTTTAGAGAAAGAGTTTATCTCTAAAGGAACTAGTGGGAGGAAAGTAGAACTTGAAGAAATTCAAGAACAACAAGGAGACATCGAACCTGAAATGGAACCTGAACAGACACCACAAGATGTTGTGGTTCAAGAGTCTGTTCCTGTAGCACAGAGCCCACGTAGGTCTGGTAGGATTCGGCGTGAGCCTGAGAGATATGGATTTCTCATGACTCACACTGGTGATGTGATGCTCATGGATCAGGATGAGCCCACAACCTACCAACAAGCTATGTCGGGGCCTGACTCTGAGAAGTGGCTAGTGGCCATGAAATCCGAGATGGAATCCATGTATGAAAACCAAGTATGGACTTTGGTTGACCCACCTGAAGGGGTAAAACCCATAGGGTGCAAATGGGTTTTCAAGAAGAAAACTGACATGGATGGTAATGTGATTACCTTTAAGGGACGATTGGTTGCAAAAGGTTTCAAGCAAATTCATGGTATTGACTATGATGAAACTTTTTCACCAGTTGCTATGCTTAAATCCATCCGAATTTTGTTTGCTATTGCTGCACACTATGATTATGAGATATGGCAAATGGATGTCAAAACTGCATTCCTAAATGGAAAGCTACTTGAGGATATGTACATGACACAACCTGAGGGTTTTGTCACTCCTGAGAATGCCAATAAAGTGTGCAAGTTGCAAAGGTCCATTTATGGACTGAAGCAAGCTTCTCGAAGTTGGAATCTTCATTTTGATGAAGCAATCAAAGAGTTTGGTTTTATTAAAAATGAAGATGAACCTTGTGTCTACAAGAAGGTTAGTAGGGGCACTATTGTCTTCTTGGTGTTGTATGTAGATGACATACTACTCATCGGGAATGACATTCCTGAGCTACAGTCTCTGAAGACTTGGCTAGGGAAATGTTTCTTTATGAAGGACTTGGGTGAAGTAGGCTATGTGTTAGGCATCAGGATCTATACAGATAGATCTAGAAAGCTTCTTGGCCTAAGTCAAAGTACATATATTGACAAGGTGCTAAAGAGGTTTAGCATGCAAGATTCCAAGAAAGGATTCTTGCCCATGTCACATGGTATAACTCTTTCTAGATCTCAGTGTCCGAGTACACCCGAGGAGAGAGAGCGCATGAGTAAGATTCCATATGCCTCAGCAATTGGATCTATCATGTATGCCATGATATGTACTCATCCCGATGTCTCATATGCCTTGAGCATGACGAGTAGGTACCAATCGAACCCCGGTGAGAGTCACTGGACAGCTGTTAAGAACATCCTTAAGTACTTACGAAGGACTAAGGATGCATTCTTGGTCTTTGGAGGTGAAGATGAGCTCGTTGTAAGGGGTTACACCGATGCAAGCTTCCAATCCGATAAGGATGATTTTAGATCGCAATCTGGTTATGTGTTTTGTATTGGTGGTGGTGCTATGAGCTGGAAGAGTTCAAAGCAAGAGACAGTAGCTGACTCTACAACAGAATCTGAGTACATTGCCGCCTCTGATGCTGCGAAGGAGGCAGTTTGGATCAAGAAGTTCATCACTGAACTTGGAGTGGTTCCAAGTATTGCCGACCCAATAGAGCTTTATTATGACAACAATGGAGCAATCGCACAGGCTAAGGAAACTCAATTTCACCAGGGATCCAACACACATACTCCGACGCTATCATCCCATCAGGGAGATCATCGAGAGGGGTGATGTAAGGATATGTAGGACTTTGACAGACAGCAACATTGCTGATCCATTGATAATGCCCCTTACGCAGCAGAAGCATGATAGCCATTCTAGGTCCATCGGTATTAGATACATGGATGATTGGCTTTTAGTGCAAGTGGGAGATTGTTAGTGTTGTGCCCAAAAGGCCAATCATGAGATGATTGTATTTTTGCACATTGAGTCATGATATTTTATTAAGGCATTAATCCAGCAATTATGTTTGTTGTTTTTGTTTCTGCGTAACTTAACAAACATAATTGTAACCCTAGAATAATGATATTCTCAAACGTCCCTAGTCTAGTATTATTGTGGAGCGGGTTGCAATAATACATAATGACTAGCATATGTGGAGACTAATATGAGATATGTAGTCTACATATGGGTACAAGTTGGAGAACTTGTGTACTGGACCGACCCACCATGAGAACACTACATGGATCGTTATATGAGTGTCATAAGTGATTCTCATAGTGATCATGGTATATGTAGTCCTTCGACCTAAGATCATCAAGGTTCCCTACATGTGAGTCACATACTTTGATACTTTCCTTTGTTGCTCGTAACTGAGTGAACTTGAAGGAGGTCATTGGGTATGTCACATATCATGCGGAGGGATTTGTATGATCAAGATGGGATTTGTCCCTCCTATGTAACGGGAGTGATATCTTCGGGCCCCTTGATAGAGTGAGACTTAGAAAAATGCATGGCCATGCTCGGATGAGTTGATATACGATATCAATGTCATCAGTTTAAGTTGGTCTACTCGGTAATCAAGAAACCAAAGATTGGGCTATACGAGAGTGACACATTCCATGTCTCGTGCTTAGTCTTGATATCTTGGACAAAGGGACAATGGCATATATCGGTGATGATCATAAAGGTTTAGTCGAATCACCGACAATCTTGTCACTTGGGTAGCAATGATGTGTTGCTAGACACCGCTCATTGCTTATGATCATAAATGTGATTTATGATCATTGCCAACGTGGTAAGAGCCTATTGGGTCGCACACATAGAGCTATTTGGATCATTAGAGTGCATGGGCTAATTATTTGGGTTATGGTTTCACTTTAATTTCGTATTAATGATGGGCCCAAGAGTTTAGCCATTAGTAAGCCTAAAATTAAATCCTAATTGGATTAGGGCTTTGAAGCCCATTAGGCCTGGAAGTTGAGTCTCACTATAAATACAACTTTTAAGTGAGAAATTTGCAGGTCTCCTTGCCCTAGCCTCCCAAAAGGACAGCCGCACTCTTCTCTTGCAATTCCTCAGAGGACGCAAGCTAGCACTGCGAGTGCAAGAGAAACGCATCTTCCAAGACATGGTGGAAGTGTGGTGATCCCGAGAGGCTCGTGTGGATACCATAGAGAGCCTGAACACGTCAACTGTTCAGGTTTTGTGATTCGACTCTACAGTTAAGTGAGAAATCTCAACCAAAAATTAGGTATGAAAATTTTTGAACACCCGGTTTACCCCGTTTCACTTGGATCCTGGAGGGTTTCGGTTAAATTACGCTGTGCTGTTTGGCTCCCGAAACCCAACACTGGGGTGTCCCTGCAGGCGGCGTGTCAAGACGCGGCTGGGGCGGTGGATTATCGGGGATACGTCAGAGGCTCCTCAAATGCTCCATAAATGCTCCTGTCGTACTCCCGAGGTCTCCTTCGGTAGAAGAGACCTTTTCGGAGAACTTGTCTTCCGAGGTCACTTTTGATATTGTAGGAATGTACCTCCCGAAGGTGACCTTTCTCGGAGACACCCCCACTTCCGGGGATAGCTTGTCCATCCCCTGAGATCGGCATTGTCGCTTCCCGGCACGGAGAAACGCCAAGACTGGATTTCCCGAGGTCGAACATCCTTCCTCCTGTGGTGGGTGATTTCTATTCCGAGGTTGGTGCTTTGCCTGAACCCGTGCCTCCGAAGGGTGATCAGCACCTTGGCTATCAATGCCAATCTGGAAAAAGTCAAGGCCCTGCTGGGATTCCGAACTCCCACAAAAGTCAAGGATGTGCAAAGGCTAACGGGGAGAATCACTTCTCTTCATAGGTTCATCTCCAGATATGGGGATCGATGCCGACCATTCTTCAAAGTGCTCACCAAAGTAACAAAAAATGATGGTACCTTTGATTCTGAAGAGCACTCTTGGAGCGAAGATTGCCAAAAAACTTGGGATGAGTTGAAAACCTACTTAACCCACCTGCCGACACTTCGGCAACCGAAGGATAGAGAACCCCTCATCCTTTACCTCACCGTCAGCGAAAAAGCAGTAAGTTTGGTACTTGTAAATGAAGAGGGAGGGAGATAGTGGCCGGTATACTATGTAAGTAAGTCACTACATGGAGCCGAAGTTAGGTACCCTCTTCTACAATAGGCCATTTATGCTTTAGTATTGGCAAGTAGAAGGTTACGACCTTACTTCCAAGCACACCCTATTAGTGTCCGAAGTAACCTACCTCTTCAGGATATCATGAGGAGGGTTGATCACTCGGGAAGACTGTCAAAATGGTGCATTGAGCTCGGTGAATATGGCATCACCTATGAGCCAAGAAAGGCCATAAAGGCCTAAGCATTGGCAGACTTTATCGCCGAGGTCCCAAAAATTAAAGATACCTTGGAAGAGTTCTGTAAAAGATGAACCTAAGTGGACGCTATTTGTCGATGGAGCTTCGGGTTCCGAACACCAAGGAGCTGGAGTAGTCCTCCGAGGTCCTAAAGGAATGGAGGCCACAAAGGCTATCAAATTCGGGTTCAATGTCACCAACAATATCACCGAATATGAAGCCCTCATAGCAGGCTTACGGCTGGCAAAGAGGGTGGGCGTGAGAAATCTAAAGGCCCGCAGTGATTCTCAGCTAGTGGTCCAACAGATGGCAGGAGAATATGGCACAAAGGATCCAACCTTGGCAAAATATCACAACCTCATCAAAGAACTCATCCAAGAATTCGACACAGTGCACATAGAAAATGTACCTCGGCGAGATAACATGGAGGCTGACACACTGGCCAAGTCAAGAGAGTCAACAGAAGTACTGCACCATCCGAGTATAGCGGTAATCTGCGTAACAACCACGGGAAAAGGGTGGAAGGACCCTATCAAAAAATACCTCTCAACCTCGGAACTCCCCGAGGACTCCCTCGAAGCAGCCAAAGTGCGAAAACGATCAGGAAGATACTTCCTGATAGGGGAAGAGCTGTACCGACAAGGATACGCCACCCCATTACAGAGGTGTATCGGTGAAGAGGATGTCAAAGCGATCCTCAAAGAAGTCCATGAGGGAGCCTGTGGTTCAAACATAGGAATCGATGCCCTAGCCAGAGTCCTCCTTCGGCAAGGGTATTTCTGGCCCACTCTGAGGAAGGACGCAAGGCAGTTCGTCCAAAAGTGCGATAATTGCCAAAGGCACGCTCCTGTCCAAAGACTACCCTTAGAAAAGATAACTTCGGCCAACTATCCCTATCCCTTCGCCATATGGGACATCAACCTCATTGGGCTCTCCCCACTGCTCCCGGAGGGGTCAAATTTTGTGTAGTCGCCACAGACTACTTCACCAAATGGATTGAGGCAGAGCCCTTAGTAGCGATATCGGCAAAGGATATACAGAGATTCATCTAGAAAAGCATCATATGCAGATTCGACATCCCAAGGGTAATAGTGGCCGATAACGGCTCCCAATTCATCGATAAAGGGTTCCAGGAATTCATAACCGACCTCGGAATTAAAATGCACTTCGCCCCGATGGCCCATCCTCAAAGCAATGGGCAAGTTAAAGTGTCCAACATGACAATAAATGATGGCTTGAAGAAGAGGCTAAAAGAAGCAAAGGGAAAATGGCCAGGAGAGCTCCCGAGCATGTTGTGGAGCTACCGAACCACCCCGAGGAAAGCCACGGGTGAAACACCCTTCTCACTCGTATTTGGTTCAGAGGCCATTATTCCTGTAGAAATCATCTAGCCATCGGTTAGGGTACAGGTGTTCAACGAAGAAAGAAACAACCTTGGATTAAGGACCAAATTGGACCTCATTGACGAACATAGAGAAATGGCCGAGCTGAGAAGAAAAGCTTTCTAGCAGAGAGTAGCCGTCACTACCAACTTACATGTAAAATGGAAAGGAATCAAAACGGGAGACCTCATTCTCCGAAAAGCCGAGTTTGGACCCTGAAGACCATCGCATGGAGCACTTCGCGCAAACTGGGAGGGGCCTTATTTGGTTCTTGAAGAAATTCGACCGAGAGTGTACAGGCTCGGTGACACCAAGGGTGGAGAATTGAAAAATACATGGCATTCAGATTCTTTAAGAAGATTCTATACTTAGAATTTTCTGAGGAAAAAGAAAAATTGTATTATTCTCCCCGTAGGTAATTAACCGAACATGGTGTAATGAGACTTCTTCTGAAGGCATCTAAGCTAATAAATCTCGAACATACCCATTCCCGAACAATGACAACACCCGATGGTTAGCTGGATGGCCAAACATGGGTACGCTGAAGCGATAAGCTCGTAAAAATGACCAGCCTTTCGGCAAGCATATGACAATAGTTGGTACCAAAGGCATTTATCCCCTAAAAGTGCCTAGATGGACACTTGGAAAAAATATTAAGTCATGTAAAAACACCAAGGAAGCATGACCGAGGATGGTTATTCTTAAAGATAGGTGTTTCCCTTGGTCGAACATAGTTCCCGAAGGAGAATTTCCCCAAGTGCATGGCTGGAACTTGGAAATTTTTTTGAAAACAAACACTATGAATGCCAAAGCTGGTCATCCAAGCATGTATATTGCCGAACCGTACCTTTGTGTAAAAAACATTGATCAGGCATGATTCGAACAAAGGTTAAGTTTCGCAAAAGATGGTGCTTTTCGAAGAAGTACTGACCGAATACAATAGAGTTTGAAGAAAGCAAATTTTATTAACACCGATAAAAGAATATTGCAGATGGATTATAGAAGGGAAAGAAGAAAAAGGAGGCCTATTCACGATCCTGGGCATCCACTGGTTCCTCACCATCCTCGGCCTCCAAACCTTCGGAATCTTTATTAGTAGATCTGGGAGCCGAAGGTGGAATAGCAGGGAGGTTGAGGAACTCCGCCTTTGACCACTGCCAAGACGACCCTTCGGGGATGTCCAGGGCCACCAAGAAGGAGAGGTCGAGATCTGGAAATCTTGATAAGACTTGGTGACGGGCGAGGTAGAAGCCGTCCTGATAAGACCTTTTGGTTGCTTGGTCGGACTTAGTCTTCTCCACGTCCAAATCCTCCAGATCTTTCTGAAGCTCCATGATCTCCTTCTCCAGCTTCTTCTTCTTCTTCTTTCCCTCCTTCTTCAACCTCTCGACCTCGGCCTGAAGCTTAGAGTTGAGATCGAAGGCCTTCGCCACTTGGGCAGCAGTGTCGTCTTTCTCCTTCTGAAGAACCTCGTTGGCCGAGGTCATGGCTATCAACCTCGCTCTGAGGTCTGACATCTTCACAGAGAAGTCTTGGATAAGCTCCCCTTGGCTTTTGAGCATCTCCTCCCGAAGATTGGCCAGATCCTCCTTGGCTATTTTATTTAGCTCACCGTACTTAATGACAGAGCTAGCCAAGAGTTCCTTGGCCTTCGCCAGAGACTCCTCAGAGCGAGTCCGGACCGAAGTTTGCTTGGCTGCCCAAGCCTGATAGTACCCCATGTACGCCAAGAGCTGCAAAAGGGAGATCCTGAGTAAGGAACATAAGGCAAACAAAAAAAATCACTAAGTATCAAAAGGGTAGGAGTTTACCTGGGCAGCCTGCTCGGTCATCCTCACGGAGAGGATCTCCTCATTCGGGCACTCTTCAGTCAGAGACTGAAAAGTGGCGTGCGTGATGACTCCAGTCGCCATCTGAGGAGCCATCTTCTGGCTATCCTCGGAGAACAAGTTCATGTCCTCCGTGAACGACCAGAAGGGCTCCATCGGGATCTTTCCCTTCGGGATTTTGGCGTCCCGAATGGCCCTCTTTCGGGCATGATCTTCCACCTAGGGAGCCTGCACTGCTTCTCCTGCAAAGTCCCGCTGAAGTTCCATCAGTACGTTATCCCTTAGCCACTCGTCTATAAGATCTAAAACACCAAAAATTCCCAAACTCATAGAAGAATGGCTAAGGGACAAACCTGGTGGAAGCTCCGCGTCATCGCCTTCGGAGTCGCTGACTTCAAGGACCTCATCGGGGACATTTTTGCCTTTCCTTTTTCGGCGCTCCTCTAGCTCCTCGGCCGAAAACCCCCCAACCGAGGTCCCCAAAGTCTCCACCGCGGTGCTGGGACTAAGGGGAGTAGAATGGATGGCTGGTTCCGAGGGTGGATCCTCCCGAACATGGGTCTGGTCCTCAGTCCCCACCTCATCTTCGGGAGGCAGAGGAATGAGGTCCTCCTTCATTTTCTTCAACCTCGGAGCCGAAGATGATCCCCCAAACGGCTTCTTTCTCTTCGCCGCCACCTTCTTCCGGGTCTGCTCCCCCTTCTCGGCCTGGCCGAGGAAGAGGGACTTGTAGAAGGCGGCAGATTTGTCACCCATCTCTGCAAAAAGAAGAATATCAGTGTAAGTACGCACAGAGAGAGATGAAAAATTTGGAAAGGAACTTACTCTCTTTAAGGGCCGAGTACGTGAGTTCACCCCGAATGAGCATTACCAACCATGACTTCTTCCCGTCAAAAAGAGGTTTCGGCATGTTCAGGTCGGTAACATGCTCCTTGATCACCCCTAGTTCCCGAAGGACCTCTTCGGTCATTAAGCTCCATCTGATGGGAAAGGGGTACAGGGAACGGGGGGGACCTCAGGGTCCTAGTCCGCGACAGCCCGAATACGGCTATCGAACTCCTCGAACTGGGCCTCCAATTCTAGGGTTAGCAGTTTTCTGGGGTCAACTACATCTATAGGCAGAGTCCCCCACGCCCAGTTGGTTGGAATGTGCTCCCACTGGTCAGCCACCTTCAGGAAGAAGAACTTCCTCTGCCACCCTCGCCAACTATCCTTCGTGTTGAAGGTAAATGTAAACTTCTTACTCCCGGAACCCTGAGGAAGCAAAAAATAGAAGCCACCCTTCGGGACGGGGTGGAGTTTGTAGTATTGCATGAAAAAAATAAAGTGAGGTTCTATCTTAAAAACCCCACACATGCAAAGGAAAGCATTGAAGTAGGAGTAAGAGTTGGGAGGAAGCTGATTCACAGCTATGCCATGAAATTGGCAGAAGTCGCAAATCATCTTCGGCAGAGGAAACCGAAGTCCGGCCTTCAGTTGGGCCCAAAAAATAGTCACCTCGTCCGAATTATTCATGTAACTGAACAGGCCAGGAGTAGGTAGCTTGATAACCGAGTAAGAAGGGAGAAAGAATTTAGTTGTCCACTTCGCTAACTTCTCCGAAGTGGTACAACTCGGATGAGAATTAAGAGGAAGCCAGCTCTCGGGGATAGTCTGAACAGACATGAGCGGAACGGGGGAAAACATTTGGAAGAAAGAAACCTAACTTCGGAAAGGCTAAAACAGAAGAAGGAAACAATGCTGAAGAATGACTTTGGAAGAAGGAGATGACTTCGGAAAAAAAGAAAAGGCTATAAAAATAGAAAATTGAAGGACTTCGGGAAAGAAAACCCACCAAAACTTTTTCCAAAGTTGGGATTTCTGAACGCCATCATGAAAACTTGTCGGAAATCACACCGCCGCTAGCGCCGCCGTAGGAAAAAGGGAGAAAATTCAAGAGCAGAAGAGAGCAAGAGAATGTAAGTGTGAAAAGACTAATGAGGAAGGGGGGATTTATAGGCCAAAGAAAGGAGGCGAAGCGTCACCATAATTGCCCCTCGAAGGTGAAAAGGCACGTCTGATGAAATGAATGCGACCATTCCCCAGTGGCCAGGTGACACGTGTCACCCAGTGCGGGAAACGAGGGCACGCCCCTAACAACTGTCAGACTTAGGCGTTTCCCATGGAAACGCGCCAAGTATACTTGATGTTCCACTAACAGGCATTAAAAAGCCTGGAACTGACACACTTTAACTAAAGAGACAACCTCGGGAACACCAGACACCTTTCCCGAAAAGATAAAAGCCATTATCCTGGCAAGAACAGATGTTCTGGGTCAAAGAGACTCTCATCCGAAAAGGGTGAGTCCGGCCATTTCGAGGTTCGGACAGGCCTCCGAAGGGCTCCACGATTGGCTCTCGAAAGCTCTAAAGCCAAAGACATATCTTCAGCTCTTCGAGGGGGGCATGTGATAACCAAAGGGCTATTACCCTCTGAACTCCTATGCTCTGACAAGCACCACCCTCAGTAAAAGTCGAGCATCACCCTCGGTCGGACGAGCGGCAACCTAAAAAAAAAAGGGTACGCAATCCTTGACCCTCTAACCTCGGTAAACCACGATCCTCAGCGAGGTAGAGCTTTGGCCAAAGGTGCCCCGCTCTGCCGAAGAACTCATCTTGATAGCCCTTGGTGATGATATCTAGCCGAAGGGGGCCTCCTATTCTAAAAGGGTCTCATACCCCAAAGGGGTCTTACGGAGATAAGACAAAAATGGTTGAGAAGCGTCTGACACAGAGACCTAACACACGCCCCTAACACACAGATCTCCCACGGCCTTGACTCCTGGACGGAATAACCTTTGGCCAGCTGGAGGTCCCCAATCCCCGAAGATACAAATCACACCCGACCAAACTCATGTCATAATCTGAGCGAGTTATATCAAATGAGCTTCTCCCAACGTTCTCCTATAAATACATGGAGAATAACCCTGGTAAAGGGGGATATACACAGAACTCTTTCCACTCTTTTACTCTCCACTCTCTGCTCCTTACTTACGAAATACTGCCTTAGGCGTCGGAGGCTCCTCCCCCAGAAACACATTCCAGGGAGCTCCTAACCCTTGTTCCTTTGAGCATTTCAGGCACTCTCATGCCAGAAGTCTCTCCTTTAGACACCTTCCACATGAAAATTCCATACTTCAGGCCATTATGTCGTACAACGAAGATGCCACCGAGCATTAGAGCTCACTAGGCATGAAGTGACGCCCATGAGAGGACTAGGAAGATGAAGGGTCCCAAGGGACTCGAATGTATGCTCATATGTTAAACCGTAAGCGCGCACAATAGATTTTATGTATATTGTATAAATGTTAGACCTCAGTGTTTTTCTTGCAGGTTCAAAAATCCCTTACTCAGAATCATTGATTCTTACTCCCTTACTCTTTGTTGTGCAAATATGTTCCGTAAGGCCGGCAACTATTAAGGGTTGTTGAGCTAGGCTCATGAGTAGGTATATAGTTTATATGAAAATTTAAGATTCTAGTTTATGGTTTGCTTGTTGGTTGCATTATAGTACTAACTATAGTTGTCTTTTGGCCAATAGAGGCTAGCGAAGCACAAGGGAGGCTTTTGAGGCTTGCCACTATGAGCTTGCTTTAAGGTGGAAGCTTAGTTACGGATCTCAGTACAGTTGTTCAGTGTATAGTTTCCATACACTAGTTTGCCTCCAATGTTCATGTATGAGCAATGTACTCTAGAGTCGCTCTTAGGTGTGAGCATAGTCTAACTTTGCTTGAATGTTCACACACGGTTGGTTATTTGTACTTAACCGCATAAATGCTTTGTATGCTTTGATAGTTTTGATGTTCAGTTTTAATGAAATGCCATGGCAATGTTATATGGTTTTAATACCTATTTAATCATTCAAGTCAAAGCATTTACCCATGCATGACTGCATAGTAGGCTAATTAACTAAAAGGGTGAAGGTTTTCACTAGTGTGCACATAATCAATTAGCCAATTGCGACTAGTGTGGGATAAGTTCCCATAGGCTTCCTGGGTAGACCCATGAGGGGTTGTGTCACTCAATCAAGCAATCATAATTCTTTATGTACTTGATCCATCATCATTGCCTCACATTAAAATCCTTCTACGTAAATAGATATTTGAAACACTTATGATTGATGAAAATCCTAAATGACCGCCCCATCAAGTAGTGCCTCCAAAATTTTAAGAGCGAAGACTACCGCCGCTAGCTCAAGGTCATGAACTGGATAATTCAACTCAATAAGCCTCAACTACCTTGAGCCATCGGCAATCACCTAACTTTCATGCATCAATACACACCCTACCTTATGCATTAGTATACACCACAAAGACTGTTAGTCTTGTGCCCAAAAGGCAATCATGAGATGATTGTATTTTTTGCACATTGAGTCATGATATTTTATTAAGGCATTAATCCAGCAATTATGTTTGTTGTTTTGTTCCTGCGTAACTTAACAAACATAATTGTAACCCTAGAATAATGATATTCTTAAAAGTCCCTGGTCTAGTATTATTGTGGAGCGGTTTGCAATAATACATAATGACTAGCATATGTGGAGACTAATATGAGATATGTAGTCTATATATGGGTACAAGTTGGAGAACTTGTGTACTGGACCGACCTACAATGAGAACACTCCATGGATCGTTATATGAGTGTCATAAGTGATTCTCATAGTGATCATGGTATATGTAGTCCTTCAACCTAAGATCATCAAGGTTCCCTACATGTGAGTCACATACTTTGATACTTTCCTTTGTTGCTCATAACTGAGTGAACTTGAAGGAGGTCATTGGGTATGTCACATATCATGCGGAGGGATTTGTATGATCAAGATGGGATTTGTCCCTCCTATGTAACGGGAGTGATATCTTCGGGCCCCTTGATAGAGTGAGACTTAGAAAATGCATGGCCATGCTCGGATGAGTTGATATACGATATCAATGTCATCAGTTTAAGTTAGTCTACTCGGTAATCAAGAAACCAAAGATTGGGCTATACGAGAGTGACACATTCCATGTCTCGTGCTTAGTCTTGATATCTTAGACAAAGGGACAATGGCATATATTGGTGATGATCATAAAGGTATAGTCGAATCATCGACAATCTTGTCACTTGGGTAGCAATGATGTGTTGCTAGACACCGCTCATTGCTTATGATCATAAATGTGATTTATGATCATTGCTAACGTGATAAGAGCCTATTGGGTCGCACACATAGAGCTATTTGGATCATTAGAGTGCATGGGCTAATTATTTGGGTTATGGTTTCACTTTAATTTCGTATTAATAATGGGCGCAAGAGTTGAGCCATTATTAAGCCTAAAATTAAGTCCTAATTGGATTAGGGCTTTGAAACCCATTAGGCGTGGAAGTTGAGTCTCACTATAAATACAACTTTTAAGTGAGAAATTCGTAGGTCTCCTTGCCCTAGCCTCCAAAAAGGACAGCCACATTCTTCTCTTGCAATTCCTTGGAGGACGCAAGTTAGCACTGTGAGTGCAAGAGAAACGCATTTGCCGGGATGTGGTGGAAGCGTGGTGATCCCGAGAGGCTCGTGTGGATACCATAGAGAGCTTGAACATGTCAACTGTTCAGGTTTTGTGATTCGACTCTACAGTTGAGTGAGAAATCTCAACCGAAAATTAGGTATGAAAATTTTCGAACACCCGGTTTACCCCGTTTCACTTGGATCCTGGAGGGTTTCGGTTAAATTCCGCTGCGCTGTTTGGCTCCCGAAACCCAACAAAGACTTTGTTCAAATCTAGTAACATGAGCATTGGTGCACTTGTCAACCTTCTCCTTAATTCCAAATAAGCTTCCTTACACTTCGGTGTCCAATCAAACTTTTGACTTTTCTTGGTCAAGGCTGTCAATGGTGTAGCTATCCTGGAGAACTTCTCTATGAACCTCCTATAGTAGCCTGCCAAGCCCAACAAACTCCTGACTTCAGTAACTGTGGTTAGTCTTTTCCACTCAACGATTGTGTGTACCTTTTCAAGATCAACTAACAGACCCTAAGCACTGACAATATGGCCTAAAAACTATATTCTTTTGGGCCAAAACTTACACTTACACCTTCACTTCCTTAAGCTTGTCAAACAAGTAATCAATTCTAGGAAGCGAGTACTTGTTATTGACTGTCACTACATTTAACTTCCTATAGTCGATGCACAGTCTCAAATTTCCATCCTTCTTCACAAGCAAACTAAGGCTCCCCACGGTCAAACACTAGGCCTTATAAAGCCTTTCTCTAGTAGTTCCTCCAACTACTTCCTTTGCTCATCCATCTCAGGAACTAACATTCGGTTAGGTGGTATCAAAATAGGTTCTGCTCCAGGTTGAAGATGGATAGAAAATTAAATGTCCCTCTTGGGTGGTAACCCAGGCAAGTTTACTAGAAACACTTCAGAAAATTGATTGGGTATAAAGATCTCCTTAATTTCCTCCTTTATAGCCCCTCCATTCAAAAAATAATATTCCTCCTTATTGACTACAGGGATAGTGACCACAAGTCTAAGGTGCAAACTCTTAGTAGAGGATGCGAACCCTCCTATGCAAGTCACTCTAGCTTCTTAAGCATCATTAATGTGAACTGACTAACTAGCACTGCCAATTTTCACCTTGTGCTTGCTTAGCCAATCCATTCCTAATACTAGGCCATATGACCTCAATTCTGTCACCCACAACTCATAAGAGAGATCATGGTCACCTAACTGCGAGTGATACCTAGTAACTAACTCATTGGTCACAATAAAACTCCTCTAGCAGTCTTGATGAGTCTCAACTCATCTAAGATTTCTTGCTGCAATTTAAGTCTATCTACCAAGGCAGACGACATCATAGAAAGAATAGCTCTAGTATTGAAAAGTACTCTAGCATTACCATTTTGGAAAGTAAAATTACCTCAAATGGTGGTTGGCTCTTTGGTTACCTGACTAGCCAAGGTAAAGATCCTTGGCTCAACTACTACTACAGCGACACCAGGTCAATTTCCTATGGTAGAGGGTGCAAGGAGGTTGATTCCTAGGTGGACTTGGCAAAGGTCGAGCCTATGGGCATTCCCTCGCCTAATAACCACAAATATTGCAGATATTTATTCCCAACATACATGGCCTTATGCCTTGGAAGCATCTACACCTGGGGCATAAACCCACCTTCATTTTGTTGAAGGGACCATGACCCTCAGTAGTCCTTTCTATCATTGGTCACTTCCAAGCACTTTTTCCTAGGTTGGCTAGTCCAACCTCCACTTTTTTACTAGGTGCCCTCAAGTCCTCAATTTCCCTATCTAAGGCCAATGCCTTCTGGACCACTTCGTGATAACTTTGGACGTCCATTGTCGCAATGTACTTCATCAACACGGGCTTAAGGCCTTGAAAGAACTTATTGGCCTTCAACTCATCATTACCAGCCATGTAGGGAGCATACCGTATAAATGAATTTTAACCCTATTTATACTCCTTTATAGACATTTTTCCTTGTACCAGATTCTCAAACTATATCTTTCTCAATCCTGTACAGCTTTACTGATATATTTCTGTCGGAACTTCTTCTCAAAGTCCAACCACTTGAGCACCTTTTTCTTGTGCTCTAGTCGAGTGCCATTGCTATCCCTCAACATCTCCATCACATCATCCCATCAAAGAGTAGTCCTTCCTCTAAAAAATAAAGGTACTAAGGCCATCCTCTACTCTGATTCATGACCTCCACATGTGAATAATCGATTCATCCTGGACAACCAATCTTTTGCTTGATCAGGTTCACCTATTCCATCAAAATTGTATGGATCCATAGTCTTAAACTTCTCAAGCAGTCTCATTTCATGTTGGCTTTCTCCCCTCCTTAGAGCCTTCATATCCTTCTACTCCACCTCATGCTCAGAAGCATGATCTCTTCTTTCAAGCGCCCTAGGCACTTGCCGGTGCTCAACATGCCTCTCCTAACCTTGGGATGATTCTTCCCCTTGGTAATTTTGTTATGGCCCTCCAAGCTGGAAGCTTGCTTGAGGAAGGTAAAGTGTTTGAGACTTAGTTTAGAACCTTAGTTCAAATTCACATAGCAAAGTTCACTAAGTTCTAAGAAGGCTAAGGCACTAAATGAGGTTTGAAGGCAAAATGGTAATTTTGGAGCCCAAATAGTCGGGCGGGGTCTCAAGTGTTAAAAATAAGTTTGTAAAACCCAACTTTTACTTTTTAACTCAAGTTTGACCAAATTTGACTAAGGTTACCTAAAGGAGGGGAACTTGAAACTTTTTAAATTCTTGGATGGCTTCTTGGTTATGTGGCATATAAAATTGGTTAAGTGGAGGGGAGGCTCCAATTTCATCCTTAAACACAAGCTCACCCTTCATGTTACCATCACACAAAAATAGGAGAATTACAAATGTGTCATAACGGCCAAAAACCATTATATTGTGTAATTCTCACCATAGTGATTAAAGTGTGGGGGGAAAAGGCATGATCAACACCTCCTTAAAATTGTTCCAACTTAGTAACTTGGCCCCCAAGAAAAGCCTTAAGGATTGCGTGTTTGTCAAGCACCCTATGGACTTTTTTGTAAGGTTTTGGAAATTTAAGTACTCAATTGTGAAACTCTCAATAAAGAGACTTGGAGAGTTATCGGAAGGATATGAATGGTATGAAAGTGCTATTGGAGGACCAAATTGCTCATGGAAGACAAGTTTTGACAAAGGAAAAACTAAAGGCATTATGGACCTAAATGTCCTAGTGTAAACCTTAAGGTGTTCAAGCTTTTGACTTAAGTCTAAGGGTGGAATTGTGGAATTATCCCACCATGTCAGAGGAAGCCAAGACTTGATAAATACTAAAAAATTTTGGGCAAAGGTGTACCAATGAATTTAAGACAAAGAAAGCATAATTAGTGAGAAGGAAAATGACATAAAGCAAGGTTAAGCTTATTAAGTGTATTTTGTGTCCTTAAGCTTATTTAAGGCCATTTAAGTAGCCAAACCCCTTATCCCTCTCGCATTTTCATCCTTATCCAGCCTAAGAACATAGCCACACTTCTTCCATAGCCACCATAGCTTCAAACTCAAAACTACTTGCAATTGAAGTCAAGGAAGCATAATTGGAAGCTATTCGGTGCTATTGCTTGAGTGCATCTAGGATAAGCTCCAATTTTAGCATACCCATCAAGGTAAGGGTTCTCTTGCTCTAATGGGTTGTTTTCTACATTTTCAAGCAACCATAGAGCTAGGGCTAAGCTTGGAAGAGAGCCATGAGTTTGATGAACCAAGCTTAGTGAGGGGAGTGCACTCATTGAAGGTTTTGTGACCTAGTGTGAAGTGCACAATGATGGCAGAAAGTGAGGGTTTCTAGAGCCCAAAGTTAGTACTAAATAGTATTAAAATCCTCCTAAGACCAAGAATTAGCTTGAGGAGAGCCGCCATCATGATTTATTTATGTTTATTACATGTTTTATGGACTAACCTATGGTTATTGTTGCTGCCACATTTCATGTGTTCGTTGGTTGTGAATGGCTGCTGCATTTGGTTGCTATATCTTGTATATATGCATTGTGGTTTTTGTGTTTTAGTGTTTTTGGATGTAGGTTGTAATGAAGGTCACATTGCCTATTGAATCCAAGTGTTACCCTTACTAAGTTTCTCAATGAAACTTACTCCCCTCAATTTTGTCGTTTCAGGTCTACCAGAAAGATCTCATTCAAAATGGAATTTTTGGTTTGATTTTTGATCTAAAATTTCAGGTACATGAACTTCCATGTGTCTAGTTATGATCTAGAAGGTTTCGTGATTTTAGGAGCACATTTGGTATTTTTAATGGCAGCACTTATTGTGTTATGCAGTAGCTATCCAGCGTCCTCTTCTGGAGCCCATTGTGTCTCAGGCACTCCTATAACTTATGTTGTGTATTTAGCTGACTTAAGACCATTATGTAGTGCATGTATGCATGTACATGTGGTGTGTGTAAAATGAGACAAGTATGTGAACATTTGAGTAATGTTTTGGCTATGTAAGTGATGTGGTGCAAAGCTGCCTAAGTGTGAATGATGGGCTGCTTACTTGTAAATTCTGTTTTATCCACATAAAGTTGTTAAAAGAAAGGGAATGTAATTCCCATGTGTAGTGGAAATATATGGGATATCATTGGAGGGTTTTCCCCTTGTGAATGAAGTGTTTGCACACTTATGAAATTTTGTATGAGCAAAATGGTCATAAAGTAACCAGAATTTTGATTCTATACTTAAAGTTCTATATCTCCCTGTGTAGAAGGAATATTAGTATAAAATTTTGGCCACATCTAGAGAACATCTAGAGGTTGAACTGGAATTTAGAATTTCTGATTTTGGAGCCCTATAGCCAAAGATATGACGTTGCAAATTTTGCAACCTACTTAAAAAATCCATAACTTGGTCCATAGGTGGGGTATTGATGTAAAACAAAATTCCTTGGTTTTCTCTAAGTCTCTTCTTGATAATGGAGAAAATAAAGTAAGGTGGCACTTAGCTAGAATGATACAGTTTATTAGTAGAAGTTACAAGTGTAGTGGCTGGTCACTAGAACTTAACAAGATTGCCTAAGGTGTGGTTGCCAAGATTAAGACTTGTGCTAGTGTTTTCCTTCTTTGATGTCATGGTGTTCATGAAATATGAATATGTGTGTGATGGTTGGACCAATATGCATGTGTTTACATAGTGCCCAAGAGGGCCACTTGGGTAGGCACACTAAGGGTAGTGTTCTGATAGCCTACAGAACGTTACCAATCCTGGGAGTCTAAATGCACAATTTTAGCACCATAATTGAACTACCCTGGAGTGTGTAACACTTCACCCTACCAATTCTCCATTAATCCAAGCCCAAAACCAAGAGATTTTGATGAAAATGGAAGCCACCAAGGGCATGTTGCTATGGAGGGCTTGTTTAAAGCATAATTTCAAGTTTTTGAAGCTTGGAACCAAGTTTTTCACCATCCCCTATTTTTTGATGCGAGGCAACACTTATGTTCTTGGTAGATTCTTGTTTTTTAGAAGCTTGGAGGCTTGGGTTATGGTTAAAAGCTAGTTTTTATGCATTTTGTGCCTTTGTTTTCTTAGAACTAGGTAAAACTTTGTGGAACTTGGATTTGTGAGCAAGGGTTGCTTGTTCTTGCTTGTGAGGTGAAACTAATGTAACGTAGTTATGTTTTCAGGCTTAATTGATACTATTAGAATGAGTTTGCTTGATGAGTTGAAGTAGTTCTAGCAATAGCATTAGTTAATGGGCAAAGTTGGTTAATGGTAGACTATGAGGTTTGTGATGATTGGAATGATGTTTAAATGCATCATAGGTTCGCTTGTGATAATTGGTTGTGATCCATGCAACATGTTTTACATGTATGAAAGGTTTGGAGGATAACCAATAACATTTCATATGTTTGGTAAGTGTCCAAAGTTCATAGTAGAAAAAAATTGGAATCTTCTGGCATATTGTAGGTATTGGCAACACATCACCAATTGTCGTTAGTACCCACGATGCATCGCTGTTACCACAAAAACTGGTAGCATGTTACAAACTGTGGTATCAAAACTAGGTATCACTAGTTTGGGTGAAAGGTTTAGTACCCTTGGCAACCTAGTCGTGCAGTTAGCCGCAATGTTGCAAGGTGAAACCTTAGTGCACCTGGTCTACAAGGTCTTTATGGCCTTGGCTATAATAGTCCTACCATAGTGCCCCTATACAACATAAGAGAGAGTTTCAACTAGTGATTTATCACTAGTTAGGCTGGCAAGCTAAGCTTGCTAGAGGACAAGCTAATGCCTTGTAGTTCAGGGACTAGGTTGAGGAAAAGTCCCAAGGGATTGAGATTATGTGCATAAGTCTACCCTCAGGTTGTATGAGCTCATAGCAGATTATATATATTCATATATGTGGAGTCCTTAGTAACTTTTCTTGCAGGTGAAGTGAAGATCCTTTCTGAGAATGCCTGAAATCTCATTCCCTAGTTTTGTTGTGCAGATATTGACATTGTTGGGTCGAATAACCGCTGAGGGTTGTCACGGTAGTTTGTTTGTCTACAGGTACTATGCTTGAGAATCTTTATGATTCTAATCTACTTGGGTTAATTGTTGGTTAAGTAACAGTGCTAACTATAGTGTTTTTCTTCGCCGCAAACCCTAGCAGCACATGAACAAGCTTTTGTGACTCATCACTGGGATTCATTTTTTAAGGTGGGAGTTAGTTCGTGAAGATCTCAGCTAAGGCTTGTATATATCATACTCCTAGTCACCTCCTTTGTCTATAATGGAGTCTTAGACTCTAGGGTTACTCTTAGGTAAGGGCATTAGTCAATTTTATGCACGAATGCTCCCACATGGTTGTAATGTGTAGTAAATTTAGATAAATGTTGATTTGGTGTGCTTTGGCTATTTGAATTTGTTATTTTTATGGAATTATCTTGGCCAAGTGAATGTTTTTTTTTCTTTCAACTTAAGCCAAAGCATAAGAGTACGCATCTTGCATATTCTAGGTTAATCAACTAGTATCATGGAGTTCTAATTTGCACACATATAGAACTAGCCAATTGCAACCACTGTGAGACTAGTTTTCACAGGCTTCCTAGGTAAGGATCGAGGACAATCATGTCACATTTTCCTCATGGACAACTTCTCTGCCCTTATGATCTTGAAACAACTCATTCTTGAGGGTTGTCATGCCTTATCCCGCTTATGTCATAGTTTGATTCAATCCATGAAGCACTCCGGATATCTCATTTAGCCTTGCCACAACTGGGTCAACCATAGCAACATGCAACCAAAGCCAGACGACATTCCCCAGATGTTGGTTAGCACTAACCATCCTAGCACATGGACTTCCAAACTAGATCTCAGTCTTAGCCTCCAATATCTATGAATTGAGCTCTAAGCTATAATACCAAAAACTGGCATGGCTGTCCTTGGCCACTACCCAGGAAGCCTGTGAGAACTGGTCTCACAGTGGTTGTAGTTGGCTAGCTGTATATGTGCATGAATTAAAACTTCATGAAACTAGTTCATTAACCTGAAGCATGCAAGTTGAATGCTCTTATGCTTTGACTAAAGTAAATAAAAAGCATAAAACATTCACTTGGCCAAGATACTCTCATAAAAAAACAAGTTCGAATAGCCAAAGCATCCAAAATTGACATTTATATGATTATTACTACACATAGCAATCGTGTGAGAGCATTCAACATAAAGTAGACTAACGCTCCTCACCCAAGAGCAACCCTAGAGTCTAGGACTCCATCATAGAAAAAGGAGGCAACTAGGAGTACTATATATACATGTTACCACTCTGAGAGCTTAAATACAGTGACAATATTTAATGTGTTAATCTCCCAAGAGCTATGCATATTCTGTAGGCCATCAGAACAATGCTTACTATATTACCCAAGTGGCCCTCTTGGTCTTTATGCAAATATATGTATATTGGTCAAACCATAACACATATATTTACATCTATGCACACTATGGCAGCTAAGAAGGAAAACACTAGCACAATTCTTAGTTTTGGCTTCCACACATTAGGCAATCTTGATAAGTTCTGGTGACCAGCCACTGCACCTGTAACTTCCACTAATAAACTGTATCATTCTAGCCATAAAACCTCCTATTTTCCTTGTTCCATCATCAAGTATAGACTTAGACCAAACCAATAAATTTTTTTTACATCAAAAGCCCACCTATGGACCAAGTTATGGATTTTTTAAGTTGGTTACCAAATTCTGACCAAATGAATAGTAACTTAGCCAAATTTGGAATGTCATATCTTTGGTTACAAGGCTCAAAATTTAGAAATTCTAAATTCCAGATCAATGTCTATATGTGCTCTAGGTGTGATCAAAATTTCATGCTGATATTCTTTCTACACAAGGAGTTATGGAACTTTAAGTATAGAGTCAAAATTCTGGTCACTTTATGAACATTTTCCCCATACAAAATTTCATAAGATTCATACACTTCATTTCCAAGTGCAAAACCAATGTGGGTAGGTTCTTACATGTCTTAAACACTTGGGAAAGTCATTCCCCTAAATTTAGAGGCATTCCATAAACATTAAACATAATTTTATTTGGAACAGCTAATGAGTTGCAAAATGGACAGAATTGACCATTCAACCTCAAACATCACTTTATTGCTTCATATATCATCCATACACCATCCATAGTGTATTAACAGAAATAGATCCATCATACATATGTCCTAGATTAGTTGGGTATGTACACTAGATTCTTGGAGAGCCTTACAACCACAATGCACTCTAGAAACATCAAAAGACAGCTGCTATGTAAAGAAGAAAGTACCAACACTAAAATTAGAAAATGTGCTATAAAAATCATGAGACACTCCAGTTTAATACGAGACATATTGAAGTTCATGTACCTAAAATTTCACAGGAAAATTCAAATCATAACTATTAGTTTGAACATTCTCTTTCAGGTGTTCCTGAAAATGGACAGAAAGGGGAGTAAGCTCTTTGTAAAGAACTTAGTAAGGGTTTTCAACGTAAAGTCTTCCATAGCAACGTACCACCTAAAATCCAAAGACATAAAAACATACAAAAACAACACATACACACAAATATGGCAACCATATGCATCAACAAACACAGCAACAAACACATGTAATGCTAGCAGCAATAACACATTAGGGTTAGTCCATAATCATTCAATAAAACAATAAGATATCACTTTAGTAACACCATGAAAGCCCTCCTGGAGCTTTTGGTTGGCCGTAAGAGTCTTTTAGGTCTTAGTTAGTACTAACTTGGGTTCTAGAAACCCTTCTTTCTTGCTGCCATCTTTAGCATGGTAACACTAAGGCCGAAACCTTACCATGCTTCTTTCCCCTTAACACATACTTGCTTCCTTGAGCTTTTTTCTCTCTTCCAACCATGGTCTTAGCTTCATGGATGTTTAGAAATACAGTAAAAAATCTAGGAAACTTTAGAAAACCCTTACCTTTGCTATGAAATCTAAAAACCCAAATAGAACCAAAATTAGGTTTTCTTGCACTCTTTGATGGCTTCTTTGCTTTCTCTTACTTCCTCTTGTTTTCTTAAGGTATGGTGGCTATGGAGGATGATGGAAGAGCTTAAGGAAGAGGTCTTACCTACTAGAGGCTGAAATTTAAGGAAAATGGCAATGAAATGAAGACTTTTCTTCATTTATACATCATTTTGACCAAGGTACCATATATGCAAATTTTTTAAAATTTGGACAACACTTGGACAGATTATTTTCAGCCATTTTGGCTGGAAAAATGACAGATTTTGGCCTCTTTTAACCTTGTCAAAAAATTATTTTGATTTTAGGCAAAAATGTAGACACGTGGATCCTTAGTTGGCATTATGCCATAAATGATCAACTTTGCCTTCTGAAGCACTTTGGTCGCCAACAATATCCTTAATTCCATCCATGTCCTTTCTTCGTAATTCCATCCATGTCTTTTCCATAGCCATCCTTAGAGATTTGTGCAACTGAGTACCCAACTTTTGTAACCTTACAATTTAATCCATATGTTACTTGGAAATTAGGCAATGTGCCAATGCTTTCTTAAGGACCAAGCAATCATTATTTTTGCCACTTAAGGGGGTATATATTGAATACTTTACACTTATTGCAAAAATTAAAGCATATAAGTTTAAGTCCTTATGCTGTAATTTTTCCATTTTGTGAAGATAGTAACAATACAAGCCTCGATCAAGTCCTTTTTAAATTAACTCCCACCTTGGAGGTAAGTCCTAGTGGCGAGTCACAAAAGTCCTCTCCACGTGCTGCTAGGCTCTGCAACCACAAAAAAACACTACAGTTAGCATTGTTACTTAACCAAAAAGTAACCCAAGTAGACTAGAATCATAAAGATTCTCAAGCATAGTACTTGCAACAACAAACTACCGTGACAACCCTCAATGGTTATCTGGCCCAACAGTGTTAGAATCTGGACAACATAACTAAGGAGTGAGAATTCAGAAATTCTTAGTAAGGGTCTTCACTTCACTTGCAAGAAAAGTTGCTAAGGACTCTATATATGTGAACATATGTAACCTGCTGTGAGCCCATACAACCTAAGGCTAGACTTATGCACTTGTCGTAGTCCCTTGAGACTTTTCCTCAACCTAGTCCTTAAACTACAAGGCAGAGCCTGGCCTACTAGCAAGCGTAGCTTACTGGCCTAACCAGCAATAAATCATTAGTTGAATTGGTGGTTTTGAGCTCTGGTATTTTTGAGCTGAACTAGTGACACATTGCAAGTATTGGTGATGATTGGCGATGTGTTGCCAATCCCTACAATTTCCAAAATTTCTAAGTTTTGTTGGTACAACCTTTGAAGACTTACCAAACATGTTAAACATGCTTGTATGGCCTTCAAACTTCACGTACTAGTAAAATATGTTGCAAAGACCACAGCCAACTATCATAAGCATTCCTATGTTGCATTATAACATCATTCTAATCCCCACAAAGCTAGTAGTCCACCAAGATCAAACTAGCCTACTAACTAATGCTATTGTCAAAACTACTTGATTTCATCAAGTGATGCCCGGTGGCATCCCCATTGTATGATATGTTCACCTGAAGGGAGGACTTATGATGAGAAGATATCTGCAAGAGTTTGAAGAGCATGCGTTAGGAGCTCCCTGAATGTGTTTCCAAGGGGGGAGCCTCCGACGCCCAAGCCAGTTAACAGGAAAGAAGTTGTTTAAGAGCAGAGAGTATAAAAAAGGGAGTCCATTGTTCTTACCAAGGACCCTCCTAAATATTTATAGGAGGGTGAAAGGGGGAGGCTATTTTACAAAGCCTATCCAGATCGTGACACATGTTTGGCTAGATTTGGTCCGTACCTTCGGAGGTAGGTATCTCCAGTTGGTCGTAGGCCATTCTGGAGAGAGGGTAGGGGCGTGTGTGAGGTTTTTTTTTCAGAGGCTCCTTAACCATTTTTGTCGTTTCTCTGTAAGACCCCTTCAAAGATGTATGACCCCTTCGGGCAAAGATTTATCCCTGAGGGCTACTGGGGAAGGCCCTTCGGCAGAGCAAGCTATCTTTGGGAGACATTTCCCTCTGTTGAGGATGGTGGATCTCTTCTTCTAAGATTGGTAGCTTTGCAAATCTGAGGGTGGCGAGGAAACCTTTTTACTGAAGTTGGTTATATTACTTTCTGAGGGTGGTGCAGAGAATCACCCGAGGTTGGGCTATGATACTTCCAAGTGGTGTCAAGTTAGCGAATTAGGAGGTCTTGTGGGTGATAGCCCTTCGGCTATCATTAAGCATTCGCACTTCAATAGCATTACTTAAGCTTGAAAACATAACTCATTTACCTCAACTTTAACTCACAAGTAAAAACCAATCAAGCCATCCCCAAAAAACCAAGTTCCACAAAGTTCTTCCTCGTTCCAAGCAAGCAAAGGCACAAAACACATAATTACTAACTTCTAACCAAAACCCAAGCTCCCAATCAACTAATAAACAAGAATTCACCAAGAAATCATAAGTTGCCTCACATAAAAAAGAAGGGATAGTAGAAAACATGGTTCCAAGATCTAAAAACATGAAATCTCACTTAAAACAAGCTTCCTTATGCATATACTCCATTGGTAGATTCAATTTCCATAAAAGACTATTGGTTTTGGGCATGAATTGATAAAGAAATGATAGAGAGAAGGATGAGCTTGGCTTTTCTCATGAAAATGGCAGCCATTCCTAACCTTTACCATGTTATATAAGCCTCAAAACCATCATGCCATGAAAGTATTTTAAAAGTAACAAACAAGTCCCTTTACTTACGTAACCATTTTCAAACTTGGTCAAATCTTGTTTATTTAAACTATATTTAGGTTAAAGTTAAAAGTAACTTTTAAATACTCATTTGTAACACTTGGGACCTAGCCTGACTATTCAGAACACAAAATTACCATTTACCCCCGAACCTTATTCTGTGCCTTAACCTCCTCGGAACTTAGTGAGCTTTGCTAAACTTACCTATTCCTGCTATTTGAACTTGAAATAAGGTTCCAATAAAAGTTTTAAACACTCTACCTTCCTCAAACAAGCTTCCAACTAGGAAAGCCATAACATGACAGCTGTATCACCTAAGGTAAGATAAAGTATGGAGGGTTCATTCTCCTTTGGCTTACAAAGTGTTGGCAACTTTGCCAGGTAGCCCTTCAACTCCTCCCTGGCTTTTTTGCATTCATCATTCCAGGGGTGGTGTTCTCCATCTTCTTTTATATCACATTTTACTACCTTAGTCAACACTTGGAATAATGGCTGACATTGGTACCCATATCAAGATATAATTCTACTAAGCACGGTTATTCTTTCTGTGAGCCTTTGTACATCTTTGATAGATCTGGGTGTCCTAAAAAAAAGCAAGTTCCTGACCTTTTTAGGATTTGCATTTATGCTTCACTCAGATAGAACAAAGCCAAGGAAATTTATGGCTTTTACCTCAAACACATACTTTCAAGGTTTAGTTGTAGCATCCCTTCCCCAAATAGGGCCCTCCTAAGAAGACAAAAGAACCAGAGTCCTGCGCTAGTTGTAGTTAGCTAGTTATTTGTTTGCCCAATTTTAAAACCTTCCATGCATCTAGTTACTAACCTAATATGCATTATGCATGCACCTGCGTTGACTTGAATTTCACTTTAAGAAAATGAATCAAAAATGTTGTCGGCATTTATGAAACATAACTAAAACACAAGTCAAAGCATAAAAGATAAATGTATTTACTACAAGTAATAATCACACATCTACATCATTACATAAGTAATGACTATGCACATGCCCAAAAGCAACTAAAATACTACTCAACCTAGAGACATTAGAGGCCAAACTAGCATACATATGTATACTGAAGGACTACTATGAAGATTCATGGTCCACTATGCCCATCCTTGTGACACTAACCTCTGCAAGGCTGCAACACAACTATAGTTAGCGCAACACATAACCAACAATAAACTAGAATCGATAACAATTCACTACGTGGGTACCTATAATACAATTGCTGGCTTGACAACTCTCCAAGGTCGCCAGCTCCTTACAGATATAATCTGCACAACAACACTAAAGGAAGTGAGAATCCAAAAATTCCTAGTAAGGGATTTGGGTACCTACAAAGAAACATTAAAACTTACAAGCAAAAACTTTAGGACACTCATATATACAATATATGAAATCTACTGCATGTCCTATTTAGTTTGAGGCCTAATTTATGTGCATATATTTAAGTCCCTTGTGACTCTACCTATTCCTAGTCCTCGCACAGACGTCACCCCGTGCCTAGTGAGTTTTGGCCCTTAACTCAGTCCTAGCAAGCCTTGGCTTGCTGACATCCTAGTGAGCTAAGCTCGTTTAATATCCTTCCCTTTGTTGTTGTATAAGTGAATAAGGTGGATACTGTTTACTTGTGTTATAAGAAACTCACTAGGTGTACTAGGCTCCCACATAATGCTTCGAGCCATTGGCTCACCAAGGCTGCTATGGTACTAAGCCTCCACCCAATTGTGCGCATAGGCTCCCACTTAGTGCCTCAAGCTACCAAGCCCACCAAGCCACTAAGGTACTAAGCCTCATCGATAGTCGATGTACTAGGCTCCTACATAGTGCCTCGAGCTATTAGCCTCACCTCTGTCACTAGTGTAGTAAGTCTCCACCATGAACATACCTAAGGTGCACTAGGTCTTCACTTGCACCTCGAGTCACAATGTGCCTAGGCTACAAGTGCACTAAGCCTTCACCTTAGATGCTCCACTACCATCACTACTTCATTCACTCTATTAGGGTGAGAAATGCTATGGTTGGACTTGACTCCTTACGTTCCAAAGAACCCATTTGAGTGCTCTAGGATTTCACATTGGTGCCTTAGCCCTAGGGATCAACTGGGCTACCAATGGTACTAAACCCTTCACTCACTTCTTAGCACTCACTGTAGTAACACAGTTGACCAACACCCAAACCAAACTCAACCCATAAGACCTAATGAAATTCCTAACACATTGTGAGTTTCTTAGATTCACTAAGACAATTCTCACCAGCTTTCATCCTAGAACCTCCCAAAGTGTCATCATAGCTACCATGGAAACCTCCAATTTGACTAGAAAGGGCCTTAGTCACTTAGGGTATAAATGTTTCATCTTCTAATCCTATGCTCACATCTTTCTTTAGAGTCTACAACAGAGTTGATGTTGTGGACCTCAAAGCTGCATCTTCAAAACCTAGAGATGCATCTCTAGAGCTCAATGTTGTGTCCTTAAGGGCTGGAGATGCGTCCTTGGCTGGGGCATCATAGTTATGATTTTCTAAAGCTTGAAGATGCATCCTCGACACGAGGTTTACATCTTCACCTAGGCCATATGTCCTTATAGCCTCCTGAAACAATCGATGACTCATCCTTGGCTCCTGGGGTTGCGTCATTGGCCTTGCCTTAGGTCCTAGGGAGTGATAGCCGAAGGGCTATCACCCATGAGACGTCCTAAGTGGCCAAGTTGATGCCACCCTCGAGAAGTCATAGCACTAACCCCGAATTATTCTCTGCATCATCCTAAAAAAATTATGTGGCCAACTTTGTGTAAAATGTGCCTTGCCTTTCTCAGGTTTGTGAAAGGAAAAATAGATCCACCATCCTCGATAGAAGAAAAAGTCTCCCGAATGTGGTCCGCTCTTCCAAACGGCCTTCCCCAGTAGCCCTAGGGAATAAATCTCTGCCCGAAGGGGGTCTCACATCTCCGAATGGGTCTTACGAAGAAATGACAAAAATGGTTAAGAAGCCTCTGACAAAGAGATCTCACACACACCCCTACCCTCTAGCCAGAATGGCCTATGACCAATTGGAGTTACCTGCCTCCAAAGGTATGGACCAGATCTAGCTGAACATATGTCATGATCTAGATAGGTTGTGTAAAACAGCCTATCCCTCCACCCTCCTATAAATGCTTAGGAGGGTCCTTGGTAAGAACAACGGGGCTCTTTCTCTTTCCTACTCTCTGCTCTTAACCACTGTTCTCTCATTTACTAACTTGGGCATCAGAGGCTTCTCCAATGGAAACACACTCCGGGGAGCTCCTAACCCACATTGTTCAAAGTCTTTGGGGATTCTCTACACCACCCTTGGAAAGTTATACGGCTAACTTCAGGAAAAAATGGTCCTCATTACCCTCGGATTTGTGAAGTCACAAACCTCTGAAAAATAGATCCACCATCTTCAACAAAGAAAAAGTCTACTAAAGATGGTCCACTTTTCTGAAGGGCCTTCCCAAGTAGCCTTCAGGGGTAAATCTCTACCCAAAGGGGTCTCACATCTCCGAAGGGGTCTCACAAAGAAATGACAAAAACGGTTAAAGAGCCTCTGACAAAGAGACCTCACACACGCCCCTACCCTTTGGCCAAAATTGCCTACGGCTAGCTGGAGATGTCCGTCTCCAGAGGTATGGACTAGATCTAGCCGAAAACATGTCATGATCCAGATAAGCTGTGCAAAACAGCCTCCTCCCTCCACCCTCCTACAAACACTTAGGAGGGTCCTTGGTAAGAATAATGGGACTTTCTTTTTCCTACTATTGGTTCTCAAACAACTTCTCTCCCGTACTGACTTGGGCGTTGGAGGCTCCTCCCCCGGAAACACATTACGGGGAGCTCCTAACCCAAGTTCTTCAAAATCTTGCAGATATCTTCTCATCGAAAGTCTCCCCTTCAGGCCAACATGTCATACAACAAGGATGCCGCTGGGCATTATTTAGCACCGTTTATGGGTACCCATTCTCGTGTCGCTATTGTTGGAACCCGTCATTCCAACGACAAGGGAATCCCCAAGGTCACAGTATGAGCTGAAAACTCCAGCAGCGACTGAACAGCCTGCAGTAAAGACTTCCCTGCCTGGGGATGAATGTCCTCTGACAGTCACGATGGGCTTTCTATGTGACTTTCACTACTCTATCGTGGCTGAAATGACATAGCAACTTGACCAAAGCTACTCATAAGCACCCTAAAAAAGAGCATCCTCTTTGAACACACGTCCGAGAAAAAGTCACAAGTTACCTCATTTGAGCTTTAGAGGCAAGAGTTCTCAAAATGAGTCCACAATGGAGAACATACCATCCCACCGACGTCGTACTGCAAGAACTGGGTCAAAAGAGCCTAGAACTTCCCCCTGCTGAAGTCCATCTGCAGCCAGAAAGTCCCTATCCCCATGCCAGAAAAGTTACTCGCTGAAAAGAAGTTGCCATTCTACGTTGCCAGTGATTACCGGGCAACGAGGAGAGGACAGTGCTACCATCCTCATGGAGAGAATCCTGGAGAGGTTTGAGAAGGTGGAAAAACAGGTTTCCCGAAAGCCAGTTTGGTCAAGGTTTTCAGAGACCTTCATCGGAGAAGAGTCACTTTTCATCCGTGCAATGGTAGTGGCACCAATGCCCAATGATTTCCGAATACCACACCTGGAGACATATGATGGGCACAACGACCCCCAAGCCCACCTAACGAAATATAGATGCAGCATGGTGTTGCATTATGCTGTTGACGTGACCCTCTGTAAGTGTTTCGAAGTCACCTTGTCAGGGCCAGTAACTGCATGGTATAACTCCCTAGCTCTTGGAACCATAATGGGTTTCCAGGAGTTATCTATCGCATTCACCCAGCAGTACATTGAAAGCAGGCCGATAGTGAAAATGCCCTTCCAAATGTTTGACATAGCCCAAAAGAATGGGGAGACCATTCGGGACTATGTCGAGAGGTTCAACCAAGAAGCCCTCAGTGTGCCCGAATTTTGCCCCAAAATTCGCATCCTTGCCATGATCAGAGGACTTAGAAGGGACTCACAACTCTTCTATGAGTTCTCTAAAGACCCCATGAAACCTTCGTAGAATTCTACCGAAGCGCTGAGCAGCACATGACACCCGAGGAGCTAAGAATGGGCGACCAAAAGTCTAAGCATAGTCACTTCGAGAGTCAGAGTCACCAACCTCGATATTCCACCGAGGGAAAAGGTAGACCTTGAACAAAAAAAGGGAAAGAGGCCAGTATCATTCACTCCCCAAAATACTAAAAGAACAAACATCTTAATGGCCATGGAAAGGCAATGAACCATAATCCAATGTTTGAAGGCCATGACCTCGGAGAACAAGAAGAACATGAAGAAATTATGTCAATTTCATCGGGACCACAGGCACGATACTGAAGATTGCTTCTAGCTGAGAAAGTATGTTGAATCATTAATTAAGCAAGGGCAACTTCGATGCTACTTGTATGTCATCGCCCAAGGCCTGAGAAAGAAAGGAAGGAAAGAGGAAAGGAGAGGATGAGGACTATGATTTTGACCAATGTTGGAACCAAAGTCCCAAAAACCACCCACCACCTCCGGCAGGAGTAATCCAGACAATCACCACTAGAATACCCTTGACTGAGAGGAAAAGGAAGGTCCGGGAAATCTCAATGATGGAATTCAACAACCCGGTGAACAAACTTGTTCGAAAAGATGGGTCTACCATGAAGTTTCCACACGATGACCCCCTCCTAATCATGGCAAGGATAGGGAGTTAGGATGTCAAAATGGTGCTTATTGATGATGGGTCGAACACTGACATTTTGTTCTCTCAATTGTTGCCGAACTTTGGCATCTCCAGGGGTGATCTTAAACCCGTTACCTTTCCTACTTTCAGTGTAGGTCCCTCAGAACTCCAAGTACTCGAGTGGATTGATCCACCCTCGATGTTAAGGGGAACCTCAGTTCAGACCAAGAAGGAACTCCTTGGTTCCACCATGACGAGGTTTATCATCATAGACATCCCTTCTTCATGCAATGCCATCCTCGGAAGGCAGACATAGGGTAATCTTCACATTCAACCAAATGTGAAGTACCTAACAGTCACATTCAGTGCAAAGGAAGGTGATGTGGAAATACTCATTGATCTAACCAAAGTAAGGAAAGTTTCCATAAAAGCAAGACAAAGCCCAATGAAAGTTCACACACAGACTTCGGGAGAGAAGAACATGGTCGGCGACAATGCAATAGAAAGAGAAAAAAGTGACATTGAAAGAATAGAAACAGAGGATGTAGAACTTGTCCCAAGCCGAAGTACCTGAGTGGGGAAAAAACTAGCCAAAGGCAACAAGGAAAGCTTGTATCTCTTCTATTAATGAAGAAAGATCAGTTTGCGTACTCTCCGAAGGATATGGTCCGGAGGTGATGCCTGTTTGACAGAAAAAGTGCAGCCTCTTGGCGTATAAGAACAATTTCATTAAAACTGAAGTCCAATGGTTAATAGAGGCGGGCATAATAAGGGAGGTCAAGTGCCCCGAATGGTTTAGCAATGTTGTTGTTGCCATGAAAAAAGGGAGTGACTAACTCCGAATGTGCATGGACTTTCGAAACATAAACGATACCTGCCCAAAGGACTTGTATCCTTTCCCACCAATAGACCAATTGGTAGATTCCACTACCAAATATGGTCTACTTAGCTTCCTAGACACTTTTAACGGATATCACCAAATTCAGATGAATCCCAAATATGAGGAAAAGACCGCATTCATTACCAAAGTTGGGACCTACTGCTAAGTTAGAATGCCCTTTGGCAAAACACGGGAGCAACATACCAAAGGCTGATGAACAGGGTATTCAGCTCCCAAATTGGGAGAAATATGGAAGTATATGTCAATGTTATGATAGTTAAGAGCAATCAACCTAGTAGTCATATCATGGACTTGAGGGAAACATTCCACCAACTTCGGGAATTCGGAATCTATCTTGACCCTGAGAAGTGCGTGTTTAGGGTGACTACTGGAAAATTCATTGGGTTTATGGTATTCGAAAAGGTCAACACCTTGCTTGGATTCTGAACTCCCATGATGACCAAGGATGTGCAAAGGCTTATGGGAAGAATCACGGCCCTTAACAAGTTCATCTCCAAATACGGGGACTAGTGTTGACCATTCTTTAAAGTGCTCACCAAAGCAACAAAAGATGAAGGCAACTTCAGTTTTGAGGTGCACCCTTGGAACAAAGATTACCAAAAAGCTTGGGATGAACTCAAGAGCTACTTAACCCGTCTACCGACACTTCGGCAGCCACTGGAAGAATAACCTCTCACTCTTTACCTCTCCATCACTAAAAAGGTAGCAAAGTCAGTACTTCTAAGGGAAGAGGGAGGAAAGCAGTGGCCATTATACTATGTGAGCAAGTCCCTGCATGGTGCCGAAGTTAGGTACCTTCTTTTACAAAAGGCCATCTATGCCCCAGTGTTGGCAAGCATGAGGCTGTGGCCCTATTTCCAAGGTCATCCCATCACTATTTGAAGTAACTTGCTTTTAGGGATGTCATCAGGAAGGTAGACCACTCTGGAAGATTATCAAAGTGGTGCATCCAGCTCGATGAATATGATATCACCTATGGGCCAAGAAGGGTAATAAAGGCCCAAGCATTGGCGGATTTCAATGTCGAAGTACCAAGAACCGAAAGTACTCTAGAGAACCTCAGAAGTGATGAACCTGAGTGGACACTCTTCGTCGAAGGTGCCTCTGGTTCTGAACATCAAGGATCCAGCGTAATTCTGCAGGGACCCAAAGGTATGGAAGCCTCAAAGTCCATCAAGTTTAGTTTCAATGTCACCAATAACATGGCCGAATATGAAGCCCTCATAACAGGCTTATGACTGGCAAAAAGAGTTGGCATAAGAAATCTGAAGGCCTATAGCGATTCTCAACTGGTGGTCCGACAGATGGCGGGGGACTACGGGGCAAAAGACCCAAACTTGGCAAAGTACCATGATCTCGTAAAAAGGCTTATCCAAGAATTCAATAGGGTGCAAATAGAAAACTTACCCCGATGAGATAATATGGAAGTGGATACTTTGGCCAAATTAAATGAGTCCACGGAAATGCTAGATCAACCGAGCATAGCAATAATGGCAACAGCAACCTCGGGTAGAGGATGGAAGGATCATATTAAGAAATATCTCATAGCATCGAAACTTCCCGAAGACCCTCTTGAAGTTGTGAAGATGCAAAAATGCTCGGGAAAATACTTCCTGATTGGGGAAGAATTGTACCAACAATGGTACGCAAATCCCCTACAAAGGTGTATCAGAAAATAGGACAGTGAGACAGTCCTTAGAGAAGTCCATGAGGACGCCTGCAGCTCCCACATCGAGATTGATGCCCTTGCTATAGTACTACTTAGGCAAGGATATTTCTGGCCTACTATAAGGAAGGATGTGAGACAGTTTGTCCAGAAATGTGACAAATGCCAGAAACACGCACCCATTAAGAGAGTACCCTCGGAAGTGATAACTATGGCAAACTATGCTTACCCCTTCATGGTTTGGGGAATTGACCTCATCAGGTCTCCCCTAATGGCTCTAGGAGGAGTAAGTTTTGTGTAGTTACAGTGGATTTTTTTACTAAGTAGATCAAGGCAAAGCCTTTGGCAGCAATCTCGGCAAATGACATATAGAGATTTGTCTGGAAGAACATCATATGCAGATTTGGCATGCCGAGAGTGATAGTAGTTGATAATGGTTCCCAGTTCACTGATAAAGGATTTCAAGAATTCATAACTAACCTCGGGATAAAGTTGCACTTCACCCCAATTTCCCATCCCTAGAGCAATAAACAAGTTGAAGTGTCCAATAAGACTATAAAAGACGGTATGAAAAAGAGGTTGAAAGAGCCAAAAGGGAAATGGTCGGGAGAACTCCCGAGTGTGCTATGGAGTTACCGAACAACCCCTAGAAGACCATTACAGAAACACCTTTCTCACTCGTCTTTTGCATAAAAGCCATTATCCCTATCGAGGTCGTGCAACCATCTATCAGAATATAGGTGTTCGATGAAGAAGGGAACAACCTTGATTTAATGACCAAGTTAAATATGATTGACGAACGTAGAGAGATGGCCGAACTTAGAAGGAAAATTTTTTAGCAAAGGGTGCCCATCACTGCAAACTTGCATGTCAAGCCTAAAGGGATCAAGAAAGAAGACCTCGTTCTCCGAGAGGCTGAACTGGAACCCCAAAGACCATCTCACGGCGTACTTCGGGAAAATTGGGAAGGACCTTATTTGGTCCTCGAGGAAGTTTGGTGAGGAGTCTATAAGCTCGGGAATACCGAAGGAGAAGAGTTAAGAAACACATGGCATTCTAACTCTTTGAAAAAATTCTATACTTAGAAAAATTTTAGGTGAAAAATTGTGTAAAGTATGCCCCGAAGGATGTGAACCGAATGTGGTCATTTCTGAAAGTGAACGAGTAGTATTGTACAAGTTTTTCCAAAGGTGGTCGACCGAATATAGTCGATCCTGAAGGGACTTAACTATATCTACACAAAGCAAGTTTTACCAAAAAAGGTTGACCGAAGATGGTTGATCCGGAAGGTACTTAACTATTTTTGTACAAAAGCAAGTTTGTCGAAGAAGGTCAACCGAAGATGGTTGATCCTAAGCGTCGCCTTTGGAGAGACTGAGGTTGTGAATTCTTGATAGTATCTTTTAAGGATAAAACACCACTAAAGGAGCTAATCACCAAAGATTGATAAATGATAAAGGTTGAAACAATGCCTCAAGGCATACCCATCGGGAACTTAGCCAAAATTTTGAGCAAAAAAAAGGGGGGGAAATGTAATGGCAGAAAAAAAATGCTAAATGATTAACTCCTGGGTTAAGTGGAATGAGGACATAAAAAAAAAGTTTCCTAATCTAGAAACCTAGTTCAATTAAATTGAGGAGACAGTTAATTAATTGAGGAATGGGCATAAATGAGTGTTGGACACTCTTGGAATTAAACTTGGCTTAGGCCAAGAGAATTAGTGATGAAAATGGTGAAATTTGAAGTTGTGGGACTTAATCACAGAAAGGAATTTTTTTTTGTGGGAGGACTCAATTGCATAAATTGAAAATATGGAACACCAAATGAGGGATTGGCCAATTTTTTTTATGGAAATTTCCACAATGGCTAGCCATCCTCAATCCCATTAAAATAATGGGGCTCCACTCACATTACTTTAATCTCCCACTCACCTTGTCCCCCACCATCACCATAAACAAATATGAAAGCCCATCATTGTCTCTCATGCTTGTCCCCTCCACTATGAATTGTTTAATGGCCGATTAGCAATTGTCTCCCCCTCCACTAAGTGTAATAGCCGGCCAACCTTACTCCCTCCCATTTCAATTACTTCACTTACCAAATAAACGCTCTCTCTCTCTCAAACATCATTTGCTCTCACTTCTCTCTTCTCTCAAGCATAACCGGCCATGGACATCTTCAAGCTCCTTCATCTTCTTCCTTTCCTTATACCTCTCGGCCATGGCTAAAATCACTCCTTCTCCACATGTAAACACATTTCCTTAGAGATTTCAAGCTCCTAAACCCATTTAGAGCAAGAAATCAAGAGAAAGGTCCAAGAAATGCTTTCTTGAAGTTTTGGCCATGGAGGATTTTTAGTGTTCTTGAGCTCAACTCAAGAGCTCATGAACATGCATGGCATTTTTAAGCCATGGGGAGCAAGGAAATCAAGAAGAACTCCAAGGAAAAGTGAAGCTCATTTTTGGCCATTTTCCTCCATGTGAAGGGTTGTAAGTAAACCAAGTTTCCTTGGTGATTTTATGTGTTTTTGAGCTGAAATAAAGCTTACTAAACTTTTGGCCATTTTGGATTTATGCTAGAAAAGTAAGTTGAGCTTTCGACCTTGGATTTTTATGAAGGATACCAAGTTTTTCTTGGTGGATTTAAAGCATTTGAAGCCATGCATGCAAAGACCAAGGAAGGTTCATGCATGGAGGTTTCAGCCATGAGTTTCTGTGGTGTTATAAGGCTTTAAACCAAGAGTTCTTGGTGCCTTGAAGCTTGTATGGCCATCGCAAGCAAGGAAATGAGCCAAGGATGGAAGAAAAGCAAAGATGGATTTTCGGCCAAGTTGGTTTCTTTGCGTGCATGAGCATAAAACCAAGTCTTCTTGGTAGTATTGAAGTCCTTGTGAATGTACATGTCAATGGCCAAAAGATGGATGTAAAAAAGATAAATTTTGTAAACTAAGGAAGCTAGTAAAGTTTCGGCCATGTTGTAAATTTTTGTGGCTTGCCATTTTAGCCATGTGTTCTTGACATTTAATGAGTTCCTAGTTGCATGTCAAACCAAAATAAGCAAGAAAGAATGAAGAGCACTTTCGCCTTAGTGCCATTTTTGTGGATGTGTGCATAAACCAAGTGTTCTTGGTGTTTATGTGTTCCTAGTGAAAAATGGAACTAAAATGGGAAAGAAGAAATAAAGAACAATATTCGGCCAAGAATTGTTCTTAAAGTCCTTAAGTGGAAAACCAAGTGTGCTTAGTAAATATGAAGCTTCCAAGTGCAAGAAAGCTTAAAATCAAGTAAAGCTTAAGAGAGAAGTCAAGATAAATATTCGGCCATCTCCATTACAGAAAAATACCATGAGCTAAACACTTAAGCATAGTGTTCCTAAACTCCTACATTGGCTAAATTGGCTACATTGGCTACATTGACTTGAGACTTGGACAAAGGTTAAGTTTTGGGCCCTTACCTCATTAAGTGAGGTCCATTAAGGAAAGACAAGTTCCAAAAACAAACAAAGCAAAGCAAGGCAAAGACAATGAGCAAAAGGTTACACAGATTGTGGTAAGGATCCCTATACTCACTTTTTGCATGGTGATTTCCATGACCTTGTTTGTGAGTATTAGTGCCCCTATGTGACGGTCAAAGAACCAAGTGACCATAGGGTACATGCTGAGATAAGTGGTTATGTTACTATGTGTGAGGACTCATCATACTCTCTTAGTGAATATTTGGGCACATAAGTGCATAGTGGGCAAGGTAGTGTTGCTTCGGTAACTATGGTTTACTCATGAGTAGTTATGCAAGCATTTGGGTCTTGGCATCGAGTTTGGCCAACTTGGTCCCAAGTAAATGAGCTCAGTAGGGAAAAAAATATAATATATGGTATGGAGGGATTAGAGATATGGAATAATGCTAATGCTTGCGATGCCCATGGTGTCACGTGACACGATGTTACGAGGAACTGTGTGTTGTGTTGTGTGCTTCTTTGAATTGATTATGCATGCTGACCCAAATTACTATTATTATTGTTATTGTGCTATATCTGTGTTTTCTTTGTTTTAGTGTTTCCCTTTGCAGGAACATGGATAATTGCCATTACATTCTTGGCGCAAGAATTAGGCTTTAAAAGCCGTATGATGACTTTGAAAGTCATTAGATAATTACCTCACTAGGCATTGGATGCCGTCAGGATCCTTACAGAGTTTTATAACTCACCTGCCCTTTTCTACTTTTATAGGAAAAAGGATTGCTTGAAAGATCAAGCTAAGAGTATTGGAATACTCTTTCTGATACGTGAAAGGGTTGGGTATGTGTACGGTATTGCTCAATATATTCATATGATTCTAAGTGACTTATGTGGTATAGATTGCTTGTGAATCAAGTTAATGGAATCTAGAAGTTGTGGGAACAAGGTCTATTAAGGTGGAATGTGTTCAATGTCATTATGAGTTGATGTTTAAGTAGTTATGAGAATTTGGTCTGTAAAACTTGAACTTGGCTTATTTTAGATATGTAGCATCCTTAGTATGTTTTCCAAGTAGGTGATGCTTGCTTGCTGCTCATTATGGATAGGCATAACTCTAGATGACTTATGATGATGATTTTGCGTTGGATGGATGATTATGATGACTTATGATGTTGATGACTTTGAAGGATGATTATATGAGAAGTATGCTTGAATTCAAGTAGGTGGAATGTCTTGATGGATGATTGTGTTATGTGTACTAGATTTGGCAGAATGCTCATGGATAGGAAATATGGTTTTCAAACTTGAAATGGAATATGGGCTTCTGGGTTGCCATGCATTGAAATAGTACACTTGAAGGACACATATCTGATGCACTTAGTGGATTAAGTGTATGGCTATATGTAGCTTGGATGAAATGAGCATGTGAAGATATTACAGGAGAAGCTTATGTTGAATTGGAATAAAGTATGCATGTGATGAAGTATGCATGTAAGCAGGATAAAATCATGAATGGAACACTAGAAATTCCACTTAGGTGCTAGCTTGTACCTTAAGAGCACCCTAACATCACCTAGGAAGTAATTAATTATCCAGCTAGCACCAGAATAGATCCTAGAGTCATGCCATAGGCGCTCATAATAGTTAATAAAGCCCCTTCCGTATGAATAACTTCCATTGTACTACTCTGATAATTGGGCCCAAATGGGCCAGTGGCAATTCAGGGCATGATAGGAAAGCTCCATTAATTCCCATTGATGAAGTACCAGTACAAGTGCAAAAAAAGAAAGAGCTATGATTTATTGGTTATTAGGCTCCCCGGCAATAACACCCTCGCCATTCTCATCTTCGGCACCATCATCATCATCCGCAGTTGAAGGTGGAAGGTTTGGAAGGTTAAAATACTCAATTCTCAACCAAGGGGACAAAGGACCTTTTGGAATTTCGACAGCCATTAGGAAGGAAACGTCGAGGCCCAGGTACTAGGAAAGGACTTGATGATGGGTGAGGCAAAAACTGTCTTGGAAAGAGGACTTGGTTGCCTCATCTGACTTTGACTTTTTAGCCTTCAAGTCCTCCAGCTCCTTCCTTAACCCTTCGACCTCCTTCTCCAATTTCTTCTTATTCTTCTTCTTTTCCTTCTTCATCTGCTCAATCTTGGCAAGAAAGTCAGCATTGATCCCCAATGCCTTCGTGATATCGGCAACAGCGTCTTCCTTTTCCTTCTAAAGGGCCTCACCTTCCAAAGACAGCTCTACAACCTTCACGGTATTCAACACTTCCTACCGGAGGTTGGCCAAGTCCTCTTTGGTGATTTTGTTGAGCTCGCCGTATTTAACAACCAAGCTCGCAAACAGTTCCTTGGCCTTGGCCAAGTTCTCCTCCGACTGACTTCGGACCGAAGACTGTTTGACTGCCCAAGCCCGAAAGTATCCTCCATATGCCAACAGCTGCAAAAGAGAAAACTCCGACCATGGGTCACAAGCAATAGAGACTCAAAATTTTTTCTAAGTCCTAAGGGCTAAGGTTTACCTAGGCAGCATGCTTGGTCATTCGAGAGCTAAGAACCTCCTCATTAGGGCACTCCTCAGTCAGACTTTAGAAGGTGGCGTGGGTCATGATGCCCCTCGCCATCTAAAGGACCATCTTCTAATAGTCCTTGGAGAATAAATCCATGTCCTTGGTGAAGGTCCGAAATGGCTCCTTCGGGACTTTGTCCTTTGGGATCTTCGAGCCCCAAATGGCTTTTCACCGAAGGTGGTCCGTCATCCACATCGACCGAGCCCCGTCTTCTGCAAAGTCACACTAAAGTTTCGTTATTACATTATCTCTTAGCCATTCATCTACAAGGTCTAAAATACCAAAAAATCCTAAAATCATAGATGAATGGCTAAGAGACAAACCTGGAGGAAGTTCGGCGCCCTCTCCATCAAACTCGCTGACATCCAGCACTTCAGTAGGAATATCCTTGCCTTTCCTTCTTCATCTCTCCTGAGCCTCTTCGACTGAAATCTCCCCCAATGAAGTCCCCAATGTCTCAACAGTAGCATTACAACTTAGAGGGGTTAAGTAGATGGCTCACTCCGAGGGTGAGTCGGCACGCACAGGAATTCGGTCGGGGACTTCTACTTGGTCTTTAAGGGGAGGGGGAAAGGAGTCCTTCTTATTCTTCTTCGACCTCGGGGCCAAGGACGATCCAACGGACACCTTCTTCCTCTTGGGTGCCTTTTTCTTTTGCTGTTCCCCCTTTTCGGCTTGACCGAGGAAAAGACTTTTGTAAAATGCTGCCGACTTGTCGCCCATCTCTGCAAAAAGAAAAACATCAGTGTAAGTACAAAAAAATACTAAACAACAAACTAAAAAGGAGCTTACTCTTTACAAGCGCCAAATACGTAAGTTCACCCCAAAGAAGCATGACCAACTAGGACTTCTTCCCGTACATGGCCAATTTTGGCATCTCCAAGTCAGTAATATGCTCCTTGATAACCCCGAGTTCCTAAAGTACTTCTTCAATCATGAAGCTCCATCTAATAGAAAAGGGGTAGAGAGAGCGAGGGGAAACCTCGGCATCCCAGTCTGTGATAGCCCAAACACGACTATCAAACTCCTCAAATTAAGACTCCAATTCCAAAGTTAATAGATTTCTTGGGTCTACTACATCGGTGGTGAAGGTACCCAAGGCCAATTGAGCAAAAAGATCTACCCACTTCATATCAATCTCCATGAAAAAGTACTTTTTCTGCCACCCTCACCAGCTGTCTTTGGTTCTGAAGGTGAAAGTAAATTTCTTACTGCCAAATCCTCAAGGGAGCAAAAAGTAGAGCACCCCCTTCGAGATAGGGTGCAATTTGTAGTAGTGGAGAAAGAAGACAAAATGTGGGACAATTTTAAAAACTCCTCACATGCACAGGAAGGCATTGAAGTAAGCATAGGAATTTAGGGGCATCTAATTGATAGCTATGGCATGGAATTGGAAGATGTCTGAAACCACCTTCGGTGGTGGATATCGAAGACCTGCCTTCAATTGAGCTCTGAAGATGGTGATCCCTTTTGAATGAGGAATGTAACTCAGTTCATTAGGAGTAGGTAGCCTAATTTTTGAATAAGAAGCAAGAAAAAACTTGAGCCTCCACTTCGCCAACTTCTCCGAAGTCGCGCAGCTCAAGTAGGAGTTGAAAGGAAGCCAGCTCTCAGGAATAGCTCTAACCGTGGCTTGTTCAGATGACATCTTTTGTGACTAAGACGCTAACCTTGGACAAATGGAAGAAAAAGAAAAGAAATAGGAAGAACAACAACAACTTCGGAAATAAACCCACTTAATTCAGCAAGAAAATGGGAACTTCAAACAATGCCGCAAAACCTTGCCGGAAATTGCTCCGCCGCCAGAAAAGTTGGAAAATTAGAAGAAATTCAAGAGCAAGAGGAATGATGATAAAAGAAGTGAGGAAACTCTAAAAGTAAGAGGCTTTATATAGACAGAGGGAGGAAGATGAAGTGTCGCCATAATGACCCTTCACAACCGAAGGGACATAACCGATGTAATAGATGCAACTATTCCCTAATAACCAAATGACACATGTCACATGATGCAAGAAACAAGGGCACACCTTTTGACATTAGAAGGCCTATATAAGTCTAACCCGAAGTGACACAAATACTTGGTCAGAACACGTAATGATTCACTAGCAGGCAACAAGGAACAAGAAACTCATGAGGGGAAATAACTCTTTGCATCTGAAGATACAACTTCAGATACATCGAGAACTCAGCTTGAGAATAGAACAGCTCTTCGTAATCCAAAGGTAAGGCCTCACTAAAAGTAAGGAGCCCTATTGAATGCCGAAGATACTACTTTGGCAAAAAGAAGCATCTTGAACCAAAGAGATGCTTAAGGAGCCCCATTTAATGCCATCGATACTACTTTAGTAAAAAGAAGCATCTTGAACCAAAGATATGCCCACCCCAAAGGGATGACCTCGATAGAAAGCAAGGATTATAGTAAATATGCTCGCAGGTTATTAGTACCAAAGACACTACTTCGGTACTCTGGAGAGGGGGCATGTGATAGCCGAAGGGCTATCGCCCATAAGACCTTCTAATTTGCTGACTTGACACTACCCTTAGAAGCATCATAGCCCCAACCTCTGGGGATTCCCCACCACCCTTAGAAAGTTATACGACTAACTTCGGGAAAAAGATGGTCCTCGTCACCCTTGGATTTGCTATGTCACCAACCTCAGAAAAATATATCCACCATCCTCGACAGAGGAAAAAGTATGCCAAAGATGGTCCATTCTTCCAAAGGGCCTTCCCCAGTAGCCCTTGGGGGTAAATCTATATCCGAACGGGTCTCACATCTCCAAAGGGGTCTCACGAAGAAATGACAAAAATGGTTTAGGAGCCTCTGACAAAAACACCTTGCAAACGCCCCTACCTTTTGGCCAAAACTGCCCACGGCCTACTAGAGATACCCATCTACGGAGCTAGAGACCAGATCTAGCCAAACACGTGTCATGCTCCGGATAGGCTATGCAAAATGGCCTCCTCCCTCCACCCTCCTGTAAAATACTTAGGAGGATCCTTGGTAAGAATAACAGGGTTCCTCTTTTTACTACTCTTGGATCTCAAACAACTTCTCTCCCATACTGACTTAGGCGTTGGAGGCTCCTCCCCCAAAAACACTCTCTGGGGAGCCCACGTTCTTCAAAGTCTTGCAGATATCTTCTCATCAGAATTCTTCTCTTCAAGCCAACATGTCATACAACGAGGATGCCGCCGAGCATCACAGGGGATGTCACGCTAAAGGAATGGTGTTGAAAAAGACCAAAACTTACCACCGACAAAGTCTGGGAAGTCCCAGTCCCCTTGCCAACAAAGTTGCTTGCCATGAAAAAGACATTGCTCTCCGTTGCCAGTGACTGCCAGGCAACAATGAGAGGACAGTGCTACCATGCTCATGGAGAGAATACTGGAGAGGTTGGACAAGGTGGAAAAACAGGTTTCTTGAAAGCCTGTCTCATCAAGGTTGTCGAAGACCTTCATTGAAGAAGAGTCACCCTTCATCCGTATGATAGTAGAGGCACCAATGCCCAGCGATTTCTAGGTACCACGCCTGGAGACATATGATGGGTGCAACGACCGCCAATCCCACCTGAAAAAATATAGGTGCAGCATGGTGTCGTATGGTGTTGATGATGCCACCCTCTACAAGTGTTTTGAAGTCACCTTGTCAGGGCCAGCAACTGCGTGACATAACTCCCTGGCTTCGAGAACCATAATGGGTTTCCAGGAGTTATCCATCGCATTCACCCAGTAGTTCATTGGAAGTAGTCTGACAGTGAAGATGCCTGTCCAAATGTTTGACATAGCCCAAAAGAATGCGAAGTCCATTCGGGACTATGTCGAAAGGTTCAACCGAGAAGCCCTTAGTGTGCCCGACTTTTGCTCAAAAATCCACATCCTCAGCATAATCAGGGGACTCAGGAGGGGCTCACAACTCTTCTATGAGTTCTCCAAAGACCCCCTGACAACCTCAGAGAATTCTACCGAAGGGCCAAGCAGCATATGACAACCGAGGAGCTAAGGATGGGCAGCCCGAAGTTTGAGCATAGTCACTTGGAGAGTCAGAATCACCAACCTCAGTATTCCACCGAGGAACAGGGCATACCTCAAAAAACAAGGGGAAAGAAGCCAGTATCATTCACTCCCCTAAATACTACAAGAACGAACATCCTGATGGCCATAGAAAGGCAAGGAACCATAATCCAATGTCTAGAGGCCATGACCTTGGACACAAGAAGAACATGAAGAAATTATATCAATTTCATCGAGGCCACAAGCACAATACCAATGATTGCTTCCAGTTGAGAAAGTATATTGAATCTTTAATAAAGCAAGGACAACTTCGACACTACCTACGGATGTCATTGCCCAAAGCCCGATAAATAAAAGAAGAAGAAAGGAAAGGAAAGGATGAGGACAATGATTTTGACCGACATAAAAAATGAAGCCCCAGAAAGCACCCACCACCTTCGGCAAGAATAATCCGGACAATCACCACTGGAATACGCTCGACTGAGAGGAAAAGGAAAGTCCGAAAAATCTCAATGATGGAATTTGGCAACCCAGCAAACAAGCTTGTTCGGAAAGATTGCTCTACTGTGAAGTTTGCACAGGACAACCCTCTCCTAATCATGGCAAGGATAGGAAGCTGGGATGTCAAGAGGGTGCTCATTGATGATGGGTTGAATGTCGATGTTTTGTTCTCTTATTTTCGGCGTAGGTCCCTCAGAACTCCCAGCACTCGGGTGGATCAATCTACCCTTAATGCGAAGGTGAACCTTGGTTGAGACCAAGGAAGATCTCTTTGGTTCCATTATGACGAGGTTCATCATCATCGACATCCTGTTACCACCTCACAAACTGGGAGAATTACAAGTGTGTCATAATGGCTAAAAACCATTATATTGTGTAACTCTCAGCATAGTGATTGAAGTGTGTTGGGGGGGGGTAAAAGGCATGATCAATACCTCCTTAAAAGTGTTCCAAGTTGGCAACTTGGTCCTCAAGAAAAGCCTTCAGGGTTGCTTGTTTGTCACGTAACCTATGGAGTTTTTTGTAAGGTTTTGGAAATTTGGGTACTCAATCGCAAAACTCTCAAGAAATAGACTTGGAGAGTTATGGGAAGGATATAAATGGTATGAAAGTGCTATTGGAGGACCAAATTACTTATGGAAGACAAGTTTGGACAAAGGAAACACTAAAGGCAATAAGGACCTAAATGTCCTCGTGTAAACCCTAAGGTGTTCAAGCTTTTGATTTAAGTCTAAGCGTGGAATTGTGGGGTTATCCCACCATGGAGGAGGCAGCCAAGACTTGATAATTAGTCAAAAACATTGCGCACATGTGTACCAATGATTTTAAGGCAAAGAAACCAAAATTAGTGAGAAGGAAAATGACATAAAGTAAGGTTAAGCTTGTTTAAGTGTATTTCGTGCCCTTAAGCTCATTTAAGGCCCAAGAACATAGCCACACTTCCTCCATAGCCACCACACCTTCAAACTTGCAATTGATTGAAATTTAAGGCAAAAGGAAGCAATTGGAAGCAAACAAGAGCTATTTCTTGGATACTTCAAGGATCAAGCTTGATTTTTGGCCTACCCACTTTGGTAAGGGTTATCTTGCTCTCATGGACTATTTTCTAAAATTTTCAAACATCTATGGAGCTAGGGCTAAGCTTGGAAGAGAGCCATGAGGTTGATGAACCAAGCTTAATGAAGGGAGTGCACTTATTGAAGGTTTTGTGACCTAGTGTGAAGTGCACAATGATGGCAATAAAGTGAGGGTTTCTAGAGCCCAAAGTTAGTACTAACTACTGTTAAAATCCTCCTAAGGCCAATCATTAGCTTGGGGAGGGCTTCCATAGTGATTTGGTTATGCTTATTATGTGTTTTATGGACTAACCTATGGTATATGTTGCTGCCATATTTCACATGTTTGTTGCTTGTGTTTGGCTGCTGCATTTGGTTGCTATATCTTGTATATATGCATTATGGTTTTTTTGTTTTAGTGTCTTTGGATTCAGGTTTTAATGATGGTCACATTGCCTACTGAATCCAAGTGCTACCCTTGCTAAGTTTCTCAATGAAACTTACTCCCCTCAATTCTGTCATTTCAGGTCTAGCTGAAAGATCACCTTTGTGGTTTGAGTTTTAATCTGAAATTTCTGGTACATGAATTTCCATATGTCTAGTTATGATCTAAAAATTTTGGTGATTTTAGTAGCACATTTGGTATTTTTAATGGTGGTACTTATTGTGTTGTGCAGCAGCTGTCCAGCATCCTGTTTTTGGAGTCCATTGTGTCTCAGGACCTCCTATAACCTAGGGTGCATATTTAGCTAAGTTAAGACCATATTGTATTGCATGTATGCATGTAAATGTAGCGTATGTAAAATGAGACAAGTATGTGAACATTTGAGTAATGTTTTGGCTATGTAAGTGATGTGGTGCAAAGCTGCCTAAGTTGAATGATGGGCTGCTTACTTGTAAATTCTGTTTTGGCCACATCAAGTTGCTAGATCTAAGAGCATGTAATTCCTATGTGTAATGGACATATATGGTATAGCCTTGGAGGGTTTTCCCCTTGTGAATGAAGTGGTTGCACACATGAAATCTTGTATGGGCAAAATGGTCATAAAGTGACCAGAATTTTGACTCTGGACTTAAAGTTCTATATCTCCCTGTGTAGAAGGAATCTTGGAATGAAATTTTGACCACACCTAGAGAACATCTATAGGTTGAACTGAGATTTGGAATTTATGAATTTTGATCCCTGTAGAAAAAGATATCACGTTGCAAAGTTGGCTAAGTTACTATTCATTTGGTCAGAATTTTGTAACCAACTTCAAAAATCCATAACTTGGTCCATAGGTGGGCTATTGATGTAAAACAAAATTCCTTGGTTTTCTATAAGTCTCTACTTGGTAATGGAGCTAAGAAAACATGGGGGGTATGTGGCTAGAATGATACAGTTTATTAATGGAGGTTACAGGTGCAGTGGAGGGTCACTAGAACTTAACAAGATTGCCGAATGTGTGGTAGCCAAGATTAAGACTTGTGCTAGTGTTTTCCTTCTTTGCTCCCATGGTGTGCATGAAATGTGAATATGTGTGTGATGGTTGTACCAATATGCATGTGTTTACATAGTGCGCAAGAGGGCCACTTAGGTATGCACACTAAGGGTAGTGTTCTGATGGCCTACTGAACATTACCAATCCTGGGAGTTGAAATGCAAAATTTTGGAACCATAATTGGACTACCCCGGAGTGGGTAACAGAAGTTGGTATTAGAGCATGGTTTGCACATGTACATAGCATATAGTTGCATTGCATACATCTACATATATGAAGTCCGTTTGGTCTGCTGCTAGTGTCAAGTACCATTGAAAGACCTATGATCTTTATATGTGCTCTATGATGAATCATCAATGTTGGAAATAAACATGGTTGCCACAAGGAGAGGGGAACCACCCCGAAGGTCTCCTATTGACTCTGGGCAACAAAGAAATGGACAAAATATAGGGAATCATCGCCATCAGGGGGCACTAAACCCTGAAGTGCCTCAGGTTTGGTTAAAGCTTCAGAGGAACTTAGCTCTAATTAATGAGAACTTAGTAAGGCTAATTCAAGCACAAGTGCAAAGAGTCTAAGTAGCTTAAGCAGAACTAGTTCAAGATGCACAGCAACAACTAGAAGAGGATACTAGGAACACATCTGAATATGTTCTTTCTGGAAGCTTAGAAGACATAAATGATGAAACTGTTGAGGAGGAAGATGAAGATAGGAGAAATCCAAGAGGAAGAAGACTAAGGTCTAAGATTGGTCAAGTATCTAGGACCAATCCCTCAGTCTATGACCATTCCTCCACTAGGGATGAGATTGAGGAAAGCCATGAGAGAAGATCCAGGAGAAGGCAGAGAGATCATAGAGATCATCACCATACAGAGGACTCTCACAGATCTAGGAGACACAGATTAGACGATCTGGAAGGCATAGATGAAGTCAGACTGTTGGAGAGGTTCCAAGGCCTAAGACCTCCATAGTTTGATGGAAGAGCTGGGCCAGAGAGAGCTAAGGAGTGGTTAATCTTCATTGAAAAAATGTTTGAGATGATGCCACTCAGCTCCACCAAGAAAGTGTCACTAGTTACCTACAATCTGGTAGGCAGTATAGAGATGTGGTGGACAAACACCAGAGATAGGTATGCTGTCTCGACGGGAAGAAGGCCAGGAGAAGACATGGAAATGACTTGGCCAGAATTCACATAGCTATTCCAGGAGCAGTACATCAGTGATATCAAGGATATGAAGCAAGCTGAATTTGATGCTCTAAGGCAAGACAAACTTAGTGTCCTAGAGTATGAGCACAAATTCAATCAGTTGGTGAGGTATGCTCCTCAGTATCATGGACTAGAGGAGTTGAAGGCCAAAATATTTGTCAAAGGCCTAAGGTCAGACATTAGGAACACCGTTAGACCTTTTGGAGCAATTACATACTATGAAGCAGCTATTAGTAGAGAAAGAAAAGTATGAGGCTAAGTATTTTCCCAGTGGACCAGAGAAAAGTAGTCAGGCAGGAGGCAAGCAGAAGAAGCCACCCCATGGCAAGGGAATTGCCAAGAGAACCCATTTTTGTGGTAAGGGCAAGGTTAGGGGGAAGTTCCCTGGCCTAAGGTGCCCTAAATGCAAGAAGTTTCATGGAAAGAAACCTTGCTATTTTGACACCCAAGCATGTCTAAGATGTGGATCCATGAATCATTGGATCAAAGACTGCCCACAGGCTCAAAAGAGGCCAGAAAACCATGGTCCAGTAAGGCCTATTAGGGTAGGACCTAGAGGGGGAGCACTTAGGGAGGGACAGCAGAGGCCAGTTCCTCCAGTGGCTCGGCCTCTAGTGCAGAGAGCTGGCAGGGTCTTCAAGTGGAGAGGCCAGAGACATTAAAGCATGGAGGAGCACTAGAGGTAACATTTACCTTAATGGTATGCCTGTTAGTGTTTTGTTTGATACTGGTGCATTTGTGTCTATAGTGTCTAGGAAATTTGTTGAAGTCATGAAATTGCCTACTGAAATCATGCCTAGGATATCCTTTGTAAAAATAGCAGGTAGTCAATGTCTTTTCACTAATGACCTAGCTAAGGATTGTGAGCTAGTAGTGGGAAAGACTAAGGTTATGACTAATCTACTAGTGTTGGGTATTCCTAAGTATGATTTAGTGTTGGGTATGAATTGGCTTGTTATGCATAACAAAAGAATTGATTATGCTAAGAGAGAAATCACATTGCCTGATGGTGAAGTGCATGCATTAGTGAATTATAAGGAATTAGTGTATGAAATGCATGGCATGGAGCTAAAAGTACTAGATGAGATACCTGTGATTTCTAAGCATGATTATTGTTATGCATTGAATCAATTGCACTATGAAGAAGAAGTTGATAGAATACCTGTAGTGAAAGACTTTCCACAAGTCTTTCCTAAAGACCTGCCAAATATTCCTCCATAAAGGGATATTGAATTTGAAATCAAGCTGCAACCAGAAGCTAGTCCAATATCCATATCTCCTTATAGAATGCCAATCATTGAGATGAATGAGCTCAAGAAACAACTTGATGAACTTCTTGAAAAAGGGTTCATAAGGCCAAGTGTTTCACCATAGGGAGCTCTTGTTCTCTTTGTGAAAAAGGATGGATCTTTGAGACTATGCTTTGACTACAGGAAGCTTAATGTAGTGACTATCAAGAACAACTATCCACTCCCTAGGATTAAGGATCTTTTTTATCAACTCAAGGGAGCTAAGATCTTCTCCAAGATAGATTTGAGATCTGGACACTTCCAGTTAAGAGTAAAGGAAGAGGACAATCCTAAGATTGCATTTAGGACCAAATATGGGCATTATGAGTACACAGTCATGCCATTTGGTCTGACTAAGGCCGCAGCTCCTTTCATGGACCTGAGAAACACAAATTTCATACCACATCTGGAAAAATTTGTGGTTGTGTTCATTGATGACATCCTAGTGTATTCCAAGGATGAAAATGAACATGAACATTATCTGAAGATTGTCCTAAAGACTCTATTGGAACATCAGCTTTATGCCAAGTTATCCAAGTGTGAATTTTGGATAAGAGAAATGACTTTCCTAGGACACATCATAGATGCACAATGCCTTAAGGCAGACCTTGAAAAGGTCAAGGCAGTGCAAGAGTGGGAAAGACCAAAGACTATAAGGATATCAGGAGAGGAAAAAGGTTCTTTGTATGAATCCTTTGCCTACAAGCAAGGATTACTGTACTTCAAGGACCAAATTTATGTGCCTAAAATACCATAGCCTATGTGAACAAAAGAAGGAGAAATTTGAAATTTAAGGTTGGTGACAATGATTGGCTAAAAGTTGCGCCAACCAAAGGACTGTCAGATTTGGTAGAAGAACCAAGTTAGCTCCAAGATACATCGGTCCTTATGAGATCTTGGATAGAGTTGGCAAGGTAGCACACAAGTTAGCTCTACTGCCAAGCATGTCAAGTGTTCATAATGTTTTTCACATTAGTGTGCTTAAGAAGTGTCTATTGGAATGAAAGCATGCTATTGTAGTGGAAGACATACAATTGGAACCTAACTTGACATATGAAGAGAAACCTATAGCTATCTTAGACAAGGATACCAGAAGGTTAAGCAACAAACATGTTCCCAAGGTCAAAGTTCAGTGGTCACACTACTCTGAAAGAGAAGCAACCTAGAAAACTGAAAAAGACCATATGGAAAGGTATCCTAAAGAATACCTGAAGCTAAATACTATTTTGGAGGACCAAAATTTTTAAAAGGGGGAGGATTGTTACCACCTCACTAAATGGGAGAATTACAAGTGCATCACAATGGCTAAAAACCATTATATTATGTAATTCTCACCATAGTGATTGAAGTGTGGTGCGGTAAAAGGCATGATCAACACCTCCTTAAAAGTGTTCCAAGTTGGTAACTTGGTCCTCAAGAAAAGCCTTAAGGGTTGCTTGTTTGTCACACAACCTATGGACTTTTTTGTAAGATTTTGGAAATTCGGGTACTCAATTGCAAAACTCTCAAGAAAGACTCTTGGAGAGTTATGGGAAGGATATAAATGGTATGAAAGTGCTATTGGAGGACCAAATTACTCATGGAAGACAAGTTTAGACAAAGGAAATACTAAAGGCAGTAAGGACCTAAATGTCCTAGTGTAAACCTTAAGGTCTTCAAGCTTTTGACTTAAGTCTAAGGGTGGAATTGTGGGGTTATCCCACCATGGGGGAGGCAGCCAAGACTTGATAATTAGTCAAAAATGTTGGGCACCTGTGTACCAATGAGTTTAAGACAAAGAAACCATAATTAGTGAGAAGGAAAATGACATAAAGCAAGGTTAAGCTTGTTTAAGTGTATTTTATGCCCTTAAGCTCATTTAAGGCCATTTAAGTGGAAAAATCACTTATCCCTCTCTCATTTTCGTCCTCCCCCAGTGCAAGAACACAGTCATACTTCCTCCATAGCCACCACACCTTCAAACATGCAATTGATTGAAATTGAAGGTAAAAGGAAGCAATTGGAAGCAAACTAGAGATTTTTCTTGGATACTTCAAGGATCAAGCTTGATTTTCAGCCTACCCACTTTGGTAAGGGTTCTCTTGCTCTCATGGACTATTTTCTAAAATTTTCAAACATCCATAGAGCTAGGGCTAAGCTTGGAAGAGAGCCATGAGCTTGATGAACCAAGCTTAGTGAGGGGAGTGCACTTATTGAAGGTTTTGTGACCTAGTGTGAAGTGCTCAATGATGGCAATAAGGTGAGGGTTTCTAGAGTCCAAAGTTAGTACTAACTAGTGTTAAAATCCTCCTAAGACCAATCATTAGCTTGAGGAGGGCTGCCATAGTGATTTGGTAATGTTTATTATGTGTTTTATGGACTAACCTATGGTATATGTTGCTGCCACATTTCATGTGTTTGTTGTTTGTGTTTGGCTGCTGCATTTGGTTGCTATATCTTGTATTTATGCATTGTGGTTTTTGTGTTTTAGTGTCTTTGGGTGCAGGTTTTAATCTAAAATTTTCTGTACATGAATTTCCATATGTCTAGTTATGGTCTGGAAAGTTTGGTGATTTCAGGAGCACGTTTGGTATTTTTAATGGTGGTACTTATTGTGTTGTGCAGCAGCTGTCCAGCATCCTGTTTTTGGATTCCATTGTGTCTCAGGTCCTCCTGTAACCTAGGGTGCATATTTAGCTAAGTTAAGAACATATTGTAGTGCATGTATGCATGTACATGTAGTGTATGTAAAATGAGACAAGTATGTGAACATTTGACTAATGTTTTGGCTATGTAAGTGATGTGGTGCAAAGCTGCCCGAGAGTGAATGATGGGCTGCTTACTTGAAAATTCTGTTTTGGCCACATCAAGTTGCTAGATCTAAGAGCATGTAATTCCTATGTGTAATGGACATATATGGTATAGCCCTGGAGGGTTTTCCCCTTGTGAATGAAGTGTTTGCACACATATGAAATTTTGTATGGGCAAAATGGTCATAAAGTGACCAGAATTTATGACTCTAGACTGAAAGTTCTATATCTCCCTGTGTAGAAGGAATATTGGTATGAAATTTTGACCACACCTAGAGAACATCTATAGGTTGAACTGAGATTTAGAATTTCTAAATTTGGATCCCTTTAGCAAAAGATATCACATTGCAAAGTTGGCTAAGTTACTATTTATTTGGTCGGTATATGGCTAGAATTATACAGTTTATTCATGGAAGTTACAGGTGCAGTGGCTAGTCACTAGAACTTAACAAGATTGCCAAATGTGTGGTAGCCAAGATTAAGACTTGTGCTAGTGTTTTCCTTCTTTGCTGCCATGGTGTGCATGAAATGTGAATATGTGTGTGATGGTTGGACCAATATTTATGTGTTTACATAGTGCCCAACAGGGGCACTTGGGTATGCACACTAAGGGTTGTGTTCTGATGGCCTACAGAACATTACCAATTCTGGGAGTTTAAATGCACAATTTTGGCACCATATTGGACTACCCCGAAGTGGGTAACACATCCCTTCTTCATACAACACCATCCTCAAAAGGTAGACACAGGGTAATCTTCACATTCACCCAGATGTGAAATACCTAAAGTTCACATTCAACACAAAGGAATGTAACCTAGAAAAACTCATCGATCAAGCTGAAGTAAAGAAAGTTTTTGTGAAAGCAAGACAGAACCCAATGAAAGTTCATACACAGTCCTCGAGAGGGAAAAGCATGGCTGGCAAAGACATAATAGAAGGAGAGAAAAGTTACCTTGAAAAAATAGAAACAGAGGATGTAGAACTTGTCCAGGCTGAAGTACCCGAGTGGGGAAAAAACTGGCCAAAGGTGACAAGGAAAAGCTTGTATCTTTTTTATTAATGAACAAAGATTTGTTTGCCTACTCTCTGAAGGATATGCCTGTTGGGTTTCGGGAGCCAAACAGTGCAGCGTAATTTAATCGAAACCCTCCAGGATCCAAGTGAAACGGGGTAAACCGGGTGTTCAAAAATTTTCATACCTAATTTTCGGTTGAGATCTCTCACTCAACTGTAGAGTCGAATCACAAAACCTGAACAGTTGACGTGTTCAAGCTCTCTATGGTATCCACACGAGCCTCTCAGGATCACCACGCTTCCACCACGTCCCGGCAGATGCATTTTTCTTGCACTCGCAGTGCTAGCTTGCGTCCTCCAAGGAATTGCAAGAGAAGAGTGTGGCTGTCCTTTTTGGAGGCTAGGGCAAGGAGACCTGTGAATTTCTCACTTAAAAGTTGTATTTATAGTGAGACTCAACTTCCAGGCCTAATGGGTTTCAAAGCCCTAATCCAATTAGGATTTAATTTCGGGCTTAATAATGGCTCAACTCTTGGGCCCATTATTAATACGAAATTAAAGTGAAACCATAACTGAAATAATTAGCCCATGCACTCTAATGATCCAAATAGCTCTATGTGTGCGACCCAATAGGCTCTTGCCATGTTGGCAATGATCATAAATCACATTTATGATCATAAGCAATGAGCGGTGTCTAGCAACAAATCATTGCTACCCAAGTGACAAGATTATCGGTGAATCGACTAAACCTTTATGATCATCACCAATTTATGCCATTGTCCCTTTGTCCAAGATATCAAGACTAAGCATGAGACATGGAATGTGTCACTCTCGTATAGCCCAATCTTTGGTTTCTTGATTACCTAGTAGACCAACTTAAACTGATGACATTGATGTCATATATCAACTCATCCGAGCATGGCCATGCATTTTCTAAGCCTCACTCTATCAAGGGGCCCGAAGATATCACTCCTGTTACATAGGAGGGACAAATCCCATCTTGATCATTTAAATCCCTCCGCATGATATGTGACATACCCAATGACCTTCTTCAAGTTCACTCAGTTACGAGCAACAAAGGAAAGTATCAAAGTATGTGACTCACATGTAGGGAACCTTGATGATCTTAGGTCGAAGGACTACATATACCCTGATCACTATGAGAATCACTTATGACACTCATATACTGATCCATGTAGTGTTCTCATGGTGGGTTAGTCCAGTACATAAGTTCTCCAACATGTACCCATATGTAAACTACATATCTCATATTAGTCTCCACATATGCTAGTCGTTGTGTATTATTGCAACCCGCTCCACAATAATACTAGACCAGGGACTTTTAAGAATATCATTACTCTAGGGTTACAATTATGTTTGTTAAGTTACGCAGGAACAAAACAACAAACATAATTGCTGGATTAATGCCTTAATAAAATATCATGACTCAATCTGCAAAAAATACCTAATTTTCGAACACCCGGTTTACCCCGTTTCACTTGGCTCCTGGAGGGTTTCGGTTAAATTCCGTTGCACTGTTTGGCTCCCGAAACCCAACAGTGGTATCAGAGCTACTGGTGAAACCCTAAATCGGGATTGAGTGTTGAATCGCATGATGCTATGTGTTCGATTGGTTTTCAGCCATGATTAATTAGATTGATTCATGATGCATGAAACCGGAATTCATAATGAACATATGAGATATATGAAAAAACGACACAAATTGGTTAATGAGATTAACCCAAAATTGATAGGTATGAGATACCTATATGGATTAGGATTCTTGCAATAGTTGCAAAAACCCTAGCTTGGTTCGGATTCGGCCTGTTCGGGCACCGAAAGTAAGGTATTTTTGGTGGCTCGAATGGAGGAGTCTCGGGTGCCTACTTGCTCGAAATAGAAGATTTCGGGCTAAGCAATTGTAAGAAAATTTTTTGCGCCGGGGGGCGCTGCCCCCCACGCCCCCCGCAAGGGCGGCTCCCCTTGACCCCGTCCGCTGACCGGTCAGCGGAACCACCGCCCGCTGACCGGCCAGCGGGACCGCCGTATGCAAAGCGCCACATAAATAAAAACTGGTTAATCAACGCGTGAAAATTGGCATGCATCTTTGTTGAATGAGATTTGACATGATATGCTGATTGGTGTTTGAAGCATGGTGCATGGTTATAGCCCTTGATTGGTTGTACTTGTAAATACGGCCTGCGAGTCGTGCCTTTTCTTATCACTCTCATTGTACATTCTCTTCTCACCTTACTCCCCTCGAATGTAACTCGAGGTTTCTATTATTGATGTAATGGTGCATTATGGGATCATCCAAGGTTGGTATGTCCAAGGATCATCCAAGGTGGTATGTCCAAGGAGGTGACAACAAAAGGGCAACCAAGAAAGGAAGAGAAGGAGCTTGTGAAGACTCTTTTCTTTTCTTAGGCTTTTATGATATTCTTATTGGCTTTAGAATATCGCATAGTTTGGGCTATAACCATGTCACGTTTACTTTCTTGTAAGCATGAGATGCATGTTTTATATTTGTATGTGATGCATGTATAAGACAACCGGAGATAACAAATTGGTGAGATCAAAAGAAAAATCCCTCAAACAAATATTAAGTCATTAAATGTGATGCCTTCCAAATGTTGGCACTCGTCAAGACTTTGATCAACATTAGGTGGGTTTGCCAAAGCAAAGCACCTATGTTCATCTTGGTAAGGCGCGATGGGATAATAGTGATATCCAAATTGCTAACTTTGGGTCTCGACTTAACTAAGTCATCCTAATAGGATTAGGGACTTAGAGGCATAGAGTTGGGCTTAAGCTCATGAGATGAGCTTGGACAAGTGTTGTTCACCCAACTATCCAAGAGTTGCATAAGATGCAATTGGCAAGGAGTTGCCTACCTAAATAGCTGTAACTTGAGAAAAAAGCCAAAGCTGACTCAGGTTGTGGTCAAATATGGATCTTGGCCCACTAGAATACCTTATAGCCGAGGTGTTCCGAAATAATATCCAGGGTTATTATTTTGAGGAAAATAGTGGGAGTATCGTTTAATAAAAGTCCTTATTAAATGAATTAAAATACATGACTCTTACACTGCATATTTACTGTTGTAGATAACCATGGCACAAAACACATCGACACTTTCGTTGCGATCGATCCTTGAGAAGGAAAAACTGAATGGGACCAACTTTCTCAAATGGTACCGAAACTTGAGGATAGTCCTCAAACAAGAGAGAAAGGCTTATGTCCTAGAGCAGCCCATTCCGAATGAGCCTGCTGCCACTGCTCCAAGAGCTGAAAGGGATGCTCACAAGAGGCATTCTGATGATGCTTTGGATGTTGCATGCCTCATGCTTATTACCATGGAATCTGAGCTTCAGAAGCAACATGAGAACATGGGGGCGTTCGATATGATCGAACATCTCAAAATGCTTTTCCAAGAGCAAGCTAGGCATGAGAGGTTTGAGACCTCTAAGGCATTGTTTCAGTGCAAGATGTCTGAGGGAAGTCCCGTGGGTCCTCATGTGCTCAAGATGATTGGGTACATTGAGAATCTTGAGAATTTGGGATTTGCTCTTCAGAAAGAGTTGGCTATCGATGTAGTCTTGCAATCGTTGCCTGAAAGCTACAGTCAGTTCGTCATGAACTATAACATGAACGACCTTGACAAGTCCCTCCCTGAATTGCTCAACATGTTGAGAACTGCTGAGCAAAACCTTAAGAAGGCTAAGCCCATTTTGATGGTTCAAAAGGGCAAGGGAAAGGGAAAAGCCAACAAGAAGAAGGATAAAGCTAATGGAAAGTCCAATGCTAATTCTTCTTCAGCTGCACTGAAACCAAAGGGTGGTGTGGCAAAGGAAGGGGAGTGCTTCCATTGTAAGCAACCTGGACACTGGAAGCGCAACTGCAAGCTCTATCTTGAAGAACTTGCTAAGGAAAAGGGAAGTAAGACTTCCACTTCAGGTATTTTTGTTATAGAGGCTAACTTTTCTACTTCCTCATCTTGGGTATTGGATACTGGATGTGGATCTCACATTTGTGCAAATGTGCAGGATCTAAGTAGAAGTAGAAGATTGGCCCGAGGTGAAGTGGACCTACGTGTTGGAAATGGAGCAAGGGTTGCTGCCTTAGCCGTAGGGACTTATGTTCTCACTTTACCTAGTGGATTAGTTTTAGAATTAGACAACTGCTACTTTGTGCCTACTATTAGTAGAAATTTGATTTCTGTTTCTTGTTTGGACAAGAAAGGTTTTTCATTTATAATAAAGGACAAATGTTGTTCTATTTATTTGAATGAAATCTTTTATGGTAGTGCTCAACTTAGCAATGGGTTGTATGTTCTAGACCTCGAAGATCCAATCTATAATGTGAATACCAAGAAGGTCAGATTAAATGATTCAAACCTGACCTATCTCTGGCACTGTCGCTTGGGCCATATAAATGAGACCCGCATATCCAAGCTCCATAAGGATGGACTCTTGGACTCATTTGATTTTGAATCATATGAGACATGTGAGTCATGTTTGTTGGGCAAGATGACCAAAGCCCCATTCACAGGGCAAAGTGAAAGGGCTAATGACTTACTAGGACTCATACATAGTGATGTATGTGGCCCTATGTCTACACAAGCTAGAGGAGGTTTCCAATACTTCATTACTTTCACTGATGACTTCAGCAGATATGGCTATGTGTATCTCATGAGACACAAGTCAGAATCCTTTGAAAAGTTCAAAGAATTCAAGAATGAAGTAGAGAATCAACTCGGGAAAAGTATCAAAGTGCTTCGATCAGATCGAGGTGGAGAGTACTTGGATCGAGAATTCCTTGACTATCTGAAGGAGTGTGGTATAGTATCACAACTCACTCCACCAGGTACACCTCAATGGAATGGTGTATCTGAAAGGAGAAATCGAACTCTGTTAGACATGGTTCGCTCTATGATGAGTCAAGCTGACCTTCCAAACTCCTTTTGGGGACATGCTCTAGAGACAGCCGCTTTTACACTAAACCGAGTTCCATCTAAATCGGTTCAAAAGACACCATATGAGATATGGAGTGGGAGGCGTCCCAATTTGTCTTTTATGAAGATTTGGGGCTGTGACGCTTATGTGAAACGTCAATCCTCTGACAAACTAGGGCCCAAATCTCAAAAATGCCTTTTTGTTGGGTATCCCAAAGAAACAAAGGGTTACTATTTCTACAATCCTTCTGAGCAAAAAGTGTTTGTTGCTCGAACTGGTGTCTTTTTAGAGAAAGAGTTTACCTCTAAAGGAACTAGTGGGAGGAAAGTAGAACTTGAAGAAATTCAAGAACAACAAGGAGACATCGAACCTGAAATGGAACCTGAACAGACACCACAAGATGTTGTGGTTCAAGAGTCTGTTCCTGTAGCACAGAGCCCACGTAGGTCTGGTAGGATTCGGCATGAGCCCGAGAGATATAGATTTCTCATGACTCACACTGGTGATGTGATGCTCATGGATCAGGATAAGCCCACAACCTACCAACAAGCTATGTCGGGGCCTGACTCTGAGAAGTGGCTAGTGGCCATGAAATCCGAGATGGAATCCATGTATGAAAACCAAGTATGGACTTTGGTTGACCCACCTGAAGGGGTAAAACCCATAGGGTGCAAATGGGTTTTCAAGAAGAAAACTGACATGGATGGTAATGTGATTACCTTTAAGGGACGATTGGTTGCAAAAGGTTTCAAGCAAATTCATGGTATTGACTATGATGAAACTTTTTCACCAGTTGCTATGCTTAAATCCATCCAAATTTTGTTTGCTATTGCTGCACACTATGATTATGAGATATGGCAAATGGATGTCAAAACTGCATTCCTAAATGGAAAGCTACTTGAGGATGTGTACATGACACAACCTGAGGGTTTTGTCACTCCTGAGAATGCCAATAAAGTGTGCAAGTTGCAAAGGTCCATTTATGGACTGAAGCAAGCTTCTCGAAGTTGGAATCTTCATTTTGATGATGCAATCAAAGAGTTTGGTTTTATCAAAAATGAAGATGAACCTTGTGTCTACAAGAAGGTTAGTGGGAGCGCTATTGTCTTCTTGGTGTTGTATGTAGATGACATACTACTCATCGGGAATGACATTCCTGAGCTACAGTCTGTGAAGACTTGGCTAGGGAAATGTTTCTCTATGAAGGACTTGGGTGAAGCAGCCTATGTGTTAGGCATCAGGATCTATAGAGATAGATCTAGAAAGCTTCTTGGCCTAAGTCAAAGTACATATATTGACAAGGTGCTAAAGAGGTTTAGCATGCAAGATTCCAAGAAAGGATTCTTGCCCATGTCACATGGTATCACTCTTTCTAGATCTCAGTGTCCGAGTACAACCGAGGAGAGAGAGCGCATGAGTAAGATTCCATATGCCTCAGCAATTGGATCTATCATGTATGCCATGATATGTACTCGTCCCGATGTCTCATATGCTTTGAGCATGACGAGTAGGTACCAATCGAACCCCAGTGAGAGTCACTGGACAGCTGTTAAGAACATCCTTAAGTACTTACGAAGGACTAAGGATGCATTCTTGGTCTTTGGAGGTGAAGATGAGCTCGTTGTAAGGGGTTACACCGATGCAAGCTTCCAATCCGATAAGGATGATTTTAGATCGCAATCTGGTTATGTGTTTTGTATTGGTGGTGGTGCTGTGAGCTGGAAGAGTTCAAAGCAAGAGACAGTAGCTGACTCTACAACAGAATCTGAGTACATTGCCGCTTCTGATGCTGCGAAGGAGGCAGTTTGGATCAAGAAGTTCATCACTGAACTTGGAGTGGTTCCAAGCATTGTCGACTCGATAGAGCTCTATTGTGACAATAATGGAGCAATCGCACAGGCTAAGGAACCTCGATCTCACCAGCGATCCAAACATATACTCTGACGCTATCATCTCATCAGGGAGATCATCGAGAGGGGTGATGTAAGGATATGCAGGACTTTAACAAATAACAACATTGCCGATCCACTGACAAAGCCCCTTACGCAGCAAAAGCATGATAGCCATTCTAGGTCTATCGGTATTAGATACATGGATGATTGGCTTTAGTGCAAGTGGGAGATTGTTAGTGTTGTGCCCAAAAGCCAATCATGAGATGATTGTATTTTTTGGGCACAACACTAACAATGACCAGGGAAGACCCTGGTATAATTCAGCACTGTCTTAAAGTATGCTTGGAGGTGAAGCCTGTTCGACAAAAAAGCATAGCCTCTAGGCACATAAGAACAATTTTGTTAAAAATGAAGTCCAATGGCTAACGGAGGCGGGTATAATAAGGGAGGTCAAGTACCCCGAATGGCTTAGCAATGTTGTTGTTGCCATGAAGGAAGGGAGTGATAAACTCTGAATGTGCATCAACTTTCGAAACATAAATGATGCCTATCCAAAGGACTCGTATCCTTTTCCACCAATAGACCAATTGATAGATTCCATTGCCGAAAAAGGTCTACGTAGCTTTCTCGACGCTTTTAGTGGATATCATTAAATTCGGATGAATCCCAAAGATGAGGTAAAAATCACCTTCATTACCGAAGTTAGGACCTGCTATTACGTCAAAATGTGTTACCATCTCACAAAATGGGAGAATTACAAGTGTGTCATAATAGCTAAAAACCATTATATTATGTAATTCTCACCAAAGTGATTGAAGTGTGAGGGGTAAAAGGCATGATCAACACCTCCTTTAAAGTGTTCCAAGTTGGTAACTTGGCCCCAAGAAAAGCCTAAAGGATTGCTTGTTTGTCAAGCAACCTACGGACTTTTTTGTAAGGTTTTAGAAATTCGGGTACTCAATTGCAAAACTCTCAAGAAAGAGACTTGGAGAGTTATGGGAAGGATATAAATGGTATGAAAGTGCTATTGGAGGACCAAATTACTCATGGAAGACAAGTTTGGACAAAGGAAACACTAAAGGCAATAAGGACCTAAATGTCCTAGTGTAAACCTTAAGGTGTTCAAGCTTTTGACTTAAGTCTAAGGGTAGAATTGTGGGGTTATCCCACCATGGGGGAGGCAGCCAAGACTTGATAATTAGTCAAAACTGTTGGGCACATATGTACCAATGAGTTTAAGACAAAGAAATCATAATTAGTGAGAAAGAAAATGACATATAGCAAGGTTAAGCTTGTTTAGGTGTATTTTGTGCCCTTAGGCTCATTTAAGGCCATTTAAGTGGCCAAATGACTTATCCCTCTCTCATTTTCATCCTCCCCCAGCCTAAGAACACAGCCATAGTTCCTCCATAACCACCACACCTTCAAACTTGCAATTGATTGAAATTCAAGGCAAAAGGAAGCAATTCGAAGCAAACTAGAGATTTTTCTGGGATACTTAAAGGATCAAGCTTGATTTTCAGCCTACCCACTTTGGTAAGGGTTCTCTTGCTCTCATGGATTGTTTTCTGAAAATTTCAAACATCCATAGAACTAGGGCTAAGCTTGGAAGAGAGCCATGTGCTTGATGAACCAAGCTTAGTGAGGGGAGTGCACTTATTGAAGGTTTTGTGACCTAGTGTGAAGTGCACAATGATGGCAATAAAAGTGAGAGTTTCTAGAGCCCAAAGTTAGTACTAACTAGTCTTTAAATCCTCCTAAGATAAAGCATTAGCTTGAGGAGGGCTTCCGTAGTGATTTATTTAAGTTTATTGCATGTTTTACGGGCTAATCTATGGTTATTGTTGCTGCCACATTTCATGTGTTTGTTGTTTGTGTTTGGCTGCTGCATTTGGTTGCTATATCTTGTATATATGCATTGTGGTTTTTTTTTTAATGTCTTTGGATGCAGGTTTTAATGATGGTCACATTGCCTACTTAATCCAAGTGTTACCCTTACTAAGTTTCTCATTGAAACTTACTCCCTTCAATTCTGTCATTTCAGGTCCAGCTGAAAGATCACCTTCAAACTAACCTTTTTGGTTTGATTGGTAGTCTGAAATTTCAGGTACATGAACTTCCATATGTCTAGTTATGATCTGGAAAGTTTGGTGATTTTAGGAGCACATTTGGTATTTTTAATGGTGGTACTTATTGTGTTGTGCAGCAGCTATCCAGCATCTTGTTTTTGGAGTCCATTGTGTCTCAGGAACTCCTGTAACCTAGGGTGTGTATTTAGCTGAGTTAAGACCATATTGTAGTGCATGTATGCATGTACATGTAGTGTATGTAAAATGAGAAAATTATGTGAACATTTGAGTAATGTTTTGGCTATGTAAGTGATGTGGTCCAAAGCTGGCTAAGTGTGAATGATGGGCTGGTTACTTGTAAATTCTTTTTTTTTTGCCACATAAAGTTGTTAAAAGAAAGGGAATGTAATTCCTATGTGTAATGGACGTATATGGGATAGCCTTGGAGGGCTTTCCCCTTGTGAATGAACTGTTTGCATGGTTTGGAAAATTTGTATGGGCAAAATGGTCCAAAAGTTGCCAGAATTTTGACTTTGGGCCTAAAGTTTAATTTCTCCCTGTGTAGAATGAATCTTGGTATGAAATTTTGACCACACCTAGAAGACATCTATTAGGTTAACTTGGATTTGGAATTTTTGGATTTAGAGCCCTGTAGCCAAAGATATGATGTTGCAAATTTGGCTGAGTTACTGTTCATTTGGTCAGAATTTTGTAACCAACTTAAAAAATCCATAACTTGGTCCATAGGTGGGCTATTGATGTAAAACAAAATTCCTTCATTTCCTTTAAGTCTCTACTTGATAATTGAGCAAAGAAAATAGGGGGGGTTATAAGGCTAGTAACTAATGTGTGGAAGTTACAGGTGCAGTAGCTGGTCACTAGAAATTAACAAGATTTCCTAATGTGTGGAAGCCAAAACTAAGACTTGTGCTAGTGTTTTCCTTCTTAGCTGCCATAGTGTGCATAAATGTAAATATGTGTGTTATGGTTAGACAAATATGCATGTATTTACATAGTGGTCAAGAGGTTCACTTGAGTATGTACACTAGGGGTGTTGTTATGATGACCTACAGGACACACCAAACCTGGGAGTTTAAGTGCATAGTTTTGGCACCATAACTGGACTACCCCGGAATGGGTAACAGAAGTTGGTATCAGAGCATGGTTTATACATGTACATAGCATATAGTTGCATAGCATGCATCTACATACATGAACTCAGTTTGGCGAGCTACTAGTGTCAAGTACCATTAAAATACCTATGATTTTTGTATGTGCTCTATGAAGTTGATTCAAGCACAACAAATAAGGAGTCCAAGTAGCTCCGCCAGAACTAGTTTAGGATGCATAGCAGCAATCAGAAGAGGATTCTAGGAACACATCTGAATATGTTCCTTCTGGAAGCTTAGAAGACACAAATGATGAGACCACTGAGTTGGAAGATGAAGATAGGAGAAATCCAAGAGGAAGAAGACTAAGGTCTGAGATTGGTTAGGTATCCAGGACCAATCCCTCAGTCTATAACCATTCCTCCACTAGGAATGAGATTGAGGATGGCCATGAGAGAAGATCTAGGAAGAGGCAGAGAGATCATAGAGAGCATCACCATACAGAGGACTCTCACAGATCCAAGAGACATAGATCAGAGGATTTAGAAAGCCTAGATGAGTCAGACTGTTGGAGAGGTTTCAAGGCCTAAGACCTCCACAGTTTGATGGAAGAGCTGGGCTAGAGAAAGCTGAGGAGTGGTTAATCTTCATTGAAAACATGTTTGAGAGGATGCCACTCAGCTCCACCAAGAGAGTGGCACTAGTTACCTACAATCTGGTAGGTAGTGCAGAGATGTGGTGGAGAAACACCAAAGACAGGTATGCTTTCCAGAAGGGCAAAAGGCTAGAAAGAGATATTGAGATGAGCTGGCTAGAGTTCACACAGCTATTCCAGGAGCAGTACATCAGTGATGCTATCAAGGATATGAAGCAAGCTGAATTTGATGCTATAAGGTAGGATAACCTCAGTGTCCTAGAGTATGAGCACAAATTCAATCAGTTGGTGAGGTATGCTCCTCAGTATCATGGACTGGAGGAATTGAAGGCCAAAAGATTTGTCAGAGGCCTAAAGTCAGACATTAGAAAGGCTGTTAGACCTTTTGGAGTAGTTACATACTATGAAGCAGTGCAGAAAGCTCTATTAGTAGAGCAAGAGGAGTATGAGACTAAGTACTTTCCCAGTGGACCAGGGGAAAGTAGTCAGGTAGGAGGCAAGCAGAAGAAGCCACCACATGGCAAGGGAATTGCCAAGAGTTCCCATTTTGGTGGTGAGGGCAAGGTTAAGGGGAAGTTCCCTGGCCTAAGGTGCCCTAAGTGTAGGAGGTTTCATGGAAAGAAACCTTGCTACTTTGATACCCAAGCGTGTCTAAGATGTGGATCCATGGATCATTGGATCAAAGACTGCCCACAGGCTCAAAGGAGGCTAGAAGACCAAGGTCCAGTAAGGCCTATTGGGGCAGGACCTAGAGGGGGAGCACCTAGGGAGGGACAACAGAGGCCAGTTCCTCCAGTGCCTCGGCCTCCAGTGCAGAGAGCTGGCAGAGTCTTCCAAGTGGAGAGGCCAGAGACATCAAAGCAGGGAGGAGCACTAAGAGGTAACATTTACCTTAATGGTATGCCTGTTAGTGTTCTGTTTGATACTGGTGCATCTGTGTCTATAGTGGCTAGGAAATTTGTTGATGCCATGAAATTGCCTACTGAAATCATGCCTAGGATATCCTTAGTGAAAACAGCAGGTAGTCAATGTCTTTTCACTAATGACCTAGCTAAGGATTGTGAGCTAGTAGTAGGAAAGACTAAGGTTATGACTAATCTGCTAGTGTTGGACATTCCTAAGTATGATTTAGTGCTGGGTATGAATTGGCTTGCTATGCATAACATAAGAATTGATTGTGCTAAGAGGGAAATCACATTGCCTGATGGTGAAGTGCATGCATTAGTGAATTCTAAGGAATTAGTGTATGAAATGCATGGCATGGAGCTAGAGGTACTAGATGAGATACCTGTGATTTCTGAGCATGATTATTGTTATGCATTGAATCAATTGCACTGTGAAGAAGAAGTGGATAGAATACCTGTAGTGAGAGACTTTCCATAAGTCTTTCCTAAAGACCTGCCAGGTATTCCTCCACAAAGGGAGATTGAGTTTGAAATCAAGCTGCAACCAGAAGCTAGTCCAATATCCATACCTCCTTATAGAATGCCAATCACAGAGATGAATGAGCTCAAGAAACAACTTGATGAACTTCTTGAAAAAGGGTTCATAAGGCCAAGTGTTTCACCATGGGGAGCTCCTGTTCTCTTTGTGAAAAAGAAGGATGGATCTTTGAGACTATGCATTGACTACAGGAAGCTTAATGTAGTGACTATCAAGAACAAGTATCCACTCCCTAGGATTGAGGATCTGTTTGATCAACTCAAGGGAGCTAAGATCTTCTCCAAGATAGATTTGAGATCTGGATACTTCCAATTGAGAGTAAAGGAAGAAGATATTCCTAAGACTGCATTCAGGACCAGATATGGGCATTATGAGTACACAGTCATGCCATTTGGTTTGACTAATGCCCCAGCTGCTTTCATGGACTTGATGAACAGGGTGTTCAGACCACATCTGGACAAATTTTTGGTTGTGTTCATTGATGGCATCCTAGTGTATTCCAAGGATGAAAATGAACATGAACATCATTTGAGGATTGTCTTAAAGACTCTGTTGCAGCATCAGCTTTATACCAAGTTATCTAAGTGTGAATTCTGGATAAGAGAAATGTCTTTCCTAGGACACATCATAGATGCACAATGCCTTAAGGCAGACCCTAAAAAGGTCAAGGCAATGCAAGTGTGGGAAAGAGCAAAAAACTGTGAAGGAAATCAAAAGTTTCCTAGGATTAGCTGGATACTATAGGAGATTTGTATCAGGCTTTTCCATGATTGCCTTAGTTCATACTCTTTTGACCAGGAAAGGTCAAAGATTTCAGTGGACTTAGAAATGTGAAAAGATCTCAGGAGATGGAAAAGGTTCCTTGTATCAATCCTTTGCCTATAAGCAAAGATTACTGTATTTCAAGGACCGAATCTATGTGCCTAAAGGACCAAGTTAGCTAAAAGATACATAGGTCCTTATGAGATCTTAGACAGTGTTGGCAAGGTATCACACAGGTTAGCTCTACCGCCAAGCATGTCAAGTGTTCATAGTGTTTTTCACATCAGTATGCTTAAGAAGTGTCTATTGGACACAAAGCATGCTATTGTAGTGGAAGACATACAGTTGGAACCTAACTTGACATATGAAGAGAAACCTATAGCTATCTTACCCAAGGATACTAGAAGGTTAATAAACAAACATATTACCATGGTTAAAGTTCAGTGGTCACACCACTCTGAAAGAGAAGCAACCTGGGAAACTGAAAAAGACCTTACGGAAAGGTATCCTGAAGAATACCCGAAGCTAAAGGCTATTTTGGAGGACCAAAATTTTTAAGGGGGGGAGGATTGTTACCACCTCACAAAATGGGAGAATTACAAGTGTGTCATAATGGCTAAAAACCATTATATTGTGTAATTCTCACCATAGTGATTGAAGTGTGGGGGGTAAAAGGCATGATCAACACCTCCTTAAAAGTGTTCCAAGTTGGTAACTTGGCCCCCAAGAAAAGCCTAAAGGATTGCTTGTTTGTCAAGCAACCTATGGACTTTTTTGTAAGGTTTTGGAAATTTGGGTACTCAATTGCAAAACTCTCAAGAAAGAGACTTGGAGAGTTATGGGAAGGATATAAATGGTATGAAAGTGCTATTGGAGGACCAAATTGCTCATGGAAGACAAGTTTGGACAAAGGAAACACTAAAGGCAATAAGGACCTAAATGTCCTAGTGTAAACCTTAAGGTGTTCAAGCTTTTGACTTAAGTCTAAGGGTGGAATTGTGGGGTTATCCCACCATGGGGGAGGCAGCCAAGACTTGATAATTAGTCAAAAATGTTGGGCACATGTGTACCAATGATTTTAAGACAAAGAAACCATAATTAGTGAGAAGGAAAATGACATAAAGCAAGGTTAAGCTTGTTAAGTGTGTTTTGTGCCCTTAAGCTCATTTAAGGCCATTTAAGTGGCCAAATCACTTATCCCTCTCTCATTTTCATCCTCCCCCAGCCCAAGAACACAGCCATACTTCCTCCATAGCCACCACACCTTCAAACTTGCAATTGATTGAAATTGAAGGCAAAAGGAAGCAATTGGAAGCAAACTAGAGCTATTTCTTGGATACTTCAAGGATCAAGCTTGATTTTCGGCCTACCCACTTTGGTAAGGGTTCTCTTGCTCTCATGGACTGTTTTCTGTAATTTTCAAACATCCATGGAGCTAGGGCTAAGCTTGGAAGAGAGCCATGAGCTTGATGAACCAAGCTTAGTGAGGGGAGTGCACTTATTGAAGGTTTTGTGACCTAGTGTGAAGTGCACAATGATGGCAGTAAAATGAGGGTTTCTAGAGCCCAAAGTTAGTACTAACTACTATTAAAATCCTCCTAAGACCAAGCATTAGCTTGAGGAGGGCTGCCATAGTGATTTATTTAAGTTTATTGCATGTTTTATGGACTAACCTATGGTATATGTTGCTGCCACATTTCATGTGTTTGTTGGTTGTGTTTGGCTGCTGCATTTGGTTGCTATATCTTGTATATATGCATTGTGGTTTTTGTGTTTTAGTGTCTTTGGATGCAGGTTTTAATGATGGTCACATTGCCTACTGAATCCAAGTGTTACCCTTACTAAGTTTCTCAATGAAACTTACTCCCCTCAATTCTGTCATTTCAGGTCCAGCTGAAAGATCACCTTCAAACTAACCTTTGTGGTTTGAGTTTTAATCTGAAATTTCAGGTACATGAACTTCCATATGTCTAGTTATGATCTGGAAAGTTTGGTGATTTTAGGAGCACATTTGGTATTTTTAATGGTGGTACTTATTGTGTTGTGCAGCAGCTGTCCAGCATCCTGTTTTTGGAGTCCATTGTGTCTCAGGACCTCCTGTAACCTAGGGTGCGTATTTAGCTGAGTTAAGACCATATTGTAGTGCATGTATGCATGTACATGTAGTGTATGTAAAATGAGACAAGTATGTGAACATTTGAGTAATGTTTTGGCTATGTAAGTGATGTGGTGCAAAGCTGCCTAAGTGTGAATGATGGGCTGCTTACTTGTAAATTCTGTTTTGGCCACATAAAGTTGTTAAAAGAAAGGGAATGTAATTCCTATGTGTAATGGACATATATGGGATAGCCTTGGAGGGCTTTCCCCTTGTGAATGAAGTGTTTGCATGGTTTGGAAAAATTGTATGGGCAAAATGGTCCAAAAGTTGCCAGAATTTTGACTCTGGACCTAAAGTTTAATATCTCCCTGTGTAGAATGAATCTTGGTATGAAATTTTGACCACACCTAGAGGACATCTATAGGGTTAACTGGGATTTGGAATTTATGGATTTAGAGCCCTGTAGCCAAAGATATGATGTTGCAAAGTTGGCTGACTTACTGTTCATTTGGTCAGAATTTTGTAACCAACTTCAAAAATCCATAACTTGGTCCATAGGTGGGCTATTGATGTAAAACAAAATTCCTTGGTTTGCTCTAAGTCTCTACTTGATAATGGAGCAAAGAAAACAGGGGGGTATGAGGCTAGAATGATACAGTTTTTTAGTGGAAGTTACAGGTGCAGTAGCTGGTCACTAGAAATTAACTAGATTTCCTAATGTGTGGAAGCAAAAACTAAGACTTGTGCTAGTGTTTTCCTTCTTAGCTGCCATAGTGTGCATAAATGTAAATATGTGTGTTATGGTTAGACCAATATGCATGTATTTACATAGTGGTCAAGAGGGTCACTTGAGTATGTACACTAGGGGTGTTGTTTTGATGACCTACAGGACACACCAAACCTGGGAGTTTAAATACACAATTTTGGCACCATAACTGGACTACCCCAGAGTGGGTAACAAAATGCCCTTCGGGCTTAAAAACATAGGAGCAACATACCAAAGGCTGATGAACAAGGTATTCATCTCCCAAATCGGGAGAAATATGGAAGTATATGTCAATGATATGATAGTTAAGAGCAAGCAGCCTAGTAGTCATATCATAGACTTGAGGGAAACATTCTACCAACTTCAAGAATTTGGAATCCGTCTTAACCACAATAAGTGTGTGTTTGGGGTGACTACTGGAAAATTCCTCAGGTTTATGATATCCAAAAGCGGTATCGATGCCAACCCAAAAAAGGTTAAGGCCCTGCTAGGATTATGAACTCGCATGATGACCATGGATGTGCAAAGGCTTACGGGAAGAATCACGGCCCTTAGTAGATTCATCTCTAGATACGGGGACTGGTGCTGTCCATTCTCTAAAGTGCTCACCAAAAAAGCAAAAAAAGAAGGCAACTTTGGTTTCGAGGAACACCCTTGGAATGAAGATTCCCAAAAAGCTTAGGATGAACTCAAGAGCAACTTAACCCATCTGCCAACACTTCGGTAGCCGTTGGGAGGAGAACCTCTCATCGTCTACCTCGCCATCACAAAAAATGTAGTAAGTTCGGTACTTGTAAGAGAAGAGGGAGGAAAGCAGTGGCCAGTATACTATGTGAGCAAGTCCCTACATCGTGCTGAAGTTAGGTACCCTCTTTTGCAAAAGGCCATTTATGCCCTAGTGTTGGCAAGCAGTAGGCTGCGGCCTTATTTCCAAGGACATCCCATCACTGTTCAAAGTAACTTATCTATTAGGGATGTCATGAGAAGGCAGACCACTCTGGAAGATTATCAAAGTTGTGCATCGAGCTCGGTGAGTACGATATCACCTATGAGCCAAGAAGAGCAATACAGGCCCAAGCATTGACGGATTTCATCGCTGAAGTACCAAGAACCGAAGGTACTCTAGAGGACCCCGGAAGTGAGAAACCTAGGTGCACACTCTTCGTCGATATCCACTCTAGTTCTGGACATCAAGGAGCTGGAGTAATTTTGTAGGGAACCAAAGATATAAAAGCTTCAAAGTCCACCAATTTTGGTTTCAGTGTCACCAATAACGTGGCTAAATATGAAGCGCTCAGAGCAGGCTTACAATGGCCAAAAAGAGTTGGCGTTAAAAATCTGAAGGCCCACAGTGATTCTCAGCTGGCAGTCCAACAGATGGTAGGGGACTACGGGGCAAAAGACCCAAACTTGGCAAAGTACCATGATCTCGTAAAAAGGCTTATCCAAGAATTCGACAGGGTGCAGATAGAAAACATACCCCAGCAAGAAAATATGGAAGTGGATACTTTGGAAAAATTAAAGGAGTCCACCGAAGTACTGGATCAACCGAGCATAGCAATAATGTCCATAGCAACCACGAGTAGAGGATTGAAGGATCCTATCAAGAAATATCTCGCAACTTTGGAACTTCTTGAAGACCCTCTTGAAGTTGCAAAAGTGCTCGGGTAGATACTTCCTAATCGCGGAAAAGTACGCCAACCTGCTACAAACATATATCGGTCAAGATAGCATAGAAGCAGTTCTCACCGAAGTCCATGAAGGAGCCTGTGGGTCTCAAATCAGGACTGACTCACTTGTTGAGGTATTACTTCGGCAAGGATATTTCTGGCCTACTTTATGGAAAGATGCAAGGTAGTTCATCAAGAAATGTGACAAGTGCCAAAGACACGCACCTATTAGAGAATACCCTCGAAAGTGATAACTTCGACAAACGATCCTTGCCCTTTCACTATTTGGGGTATTGACCTCATTGGACCTCTCCCAACAGCCCCAGGAGGAGTAAAGTTCTGTGTAGTTGCAATGGATTATTTCACTAAGTGGATCGAAGCAGAGCCCTTGGCAGCCATCTCATCAAAGGACATACAAAGATTTTTCTGGAAGAGCATCATATGCAGATTCAGCGTGCCGAGGGTGATAGTAACTGATAATGGTTCTCAGTTCACTAATAAAGGTTTTCAGGAATTTACAACCAACCTCGGAATAAGATTGCACTTCGCACAAGTAGCACATCCCAGAGCAATGGACAGGTTAAAGTGTCCAATAGAACAATAAAACATGGTCTGAAGAAGAGATTGAAAGATGCAAAGGGAAAATGGTCAGGAGAGCTTCCGAGCATGCTATGAAGTTACTGAACAACTCCCAAAAAGGCCATGGGCGAGACACCTTTCTCACTTATCTTCGGCATAGAGGCCATTATCCTTATCGAGGTCGTGCAACCATCTATCAGAGTACAAGTGTTCGATGAAGAAGGGAACAACCTCGGTTTAAGAACCAAGTTAGATATGATTGACGAACATAGAGAGATGGTTGAACTCAGCAGAAAAACTTTTCAACAGAGGGTAGCCATTGCTGCAAACTTGCATGTCAAGCCTAAAGGGATCAAGAAATGAGACCTTCTTTGAAAGGCGAAGCTGGAACTCCGAAGACCATCTCATGAAGACCATACTTGGTGCTTGGGGAAGTTCGGCCAGGGGTCTACAAGCTCACAAATGCCAAAGGTGAAGAGTTAAAAAACACATGGCATTCTGACTCTTTGAAAAAAATTTGCACTTAGAAATTTAGAGAAATTAATCAGATATGGTTGTTTCCGGAAGTGCATAAGCAATATTGTACAAATTAATGAAGGATGTTAACCGAACACGATTGCTTCCGAAGGTGCTTGAATGACATTGTATAAGACTCTGGCTAAAGGAGGTTGACCAAATGTTGTTGATCCCGAAAACACTTAAGTGTTTTTGGCCAAAATTTCCCAAATATGGTTAACTGAATGTGGTTCATTCCAAATATGGTTAACCGAGTACGGTCAATTTTGTTGCTAAAACACTTAGACTTATATCCATAACTAACCAAAGATAATTCAACGTTATCTTCGAAAAAGGCTAAGGTTAAGAATCCTTGGTGGAATTTGTTAAGATAATATGTGACCGAACATACTGAGCCTTATACTACCGAATATAGTAAATTAGTCAAAGATGGTTGAACGCCGAAGGTTCAAATAATACCAAAAGTCATACCCATTGTGGACTTGGCCAAAATTTTGAGAAAGAAGAAAAAGCTTCATTGAAGAATGAAGTGCAAAATACAAAAAAAAAAAAAAAGGCCTCCTGGTTGTCCTACCCATCTTCGAGCTCTTCAATATTAGCATCCTAGGCGTCAACACCCTCAGCATCATCATCTTCATCTTTGGCAACATCGATGGCCAATGGGGGAAGAACAGGAATGTTGAGAAACTCAATCCTCGACCACGCAAAAAATGGTCCTTCGGGGACATTGATAGCCAAAGGGCTATCGCCCACAACAACCTTCTACACCAACCTCGGAGGTACCCGACACCACCCTCAGTGATACACCAACCTCGGAGGAATCTGACACCACCCTCGGCGATACACCAACCTTGAAGGAATCTGACACCACCCGTGGTGGTACACCAACCTCGAAGGAATCTGACACCACCCTCGGTGATGAACTTAGATGACTCCAGGAAAAGGCTCCTCACCACCCTCGGATTGACACACTACCAAACTCGAAAGCCTAACACGCCTAACTTCAAAAGAGAACACTCTACCACACTCGGAGAGGTAATTACCAACCTCAGAAATCTAGACCTACCACCCTTGACAAAGGGAAATGTCTCGCAAAGATGGTACACCCATCCGAAGGGCCTTCCCCAGTAGCCCTCGGCGATAAATCTCTGTTTGAAGGGGTCTCACACTCTTGAAGGGGTCCTACAGAGAAATGACAAATACAGTTAAGGATCCTCTGACAAAGGGGCCTTACAAATGCCCTACCCTTCAGCCGAAACTACCTACGGCCAGCTGGAGGTACTTGCCTTCGAAGGTACGGACCAGATTTGGCCAAACATGTGTCATGATCTGGGTAAGTTGTGCAAAACGGTCTCCTCCCTCCACCCTCCTATAAATACTTAAAAGGCTCCTTGGTAAGAACAACGGGACTCTCTCCTTTACACTCCCGACTCTCAAAACAACCTCTCTTCCAAATACTAACTTGGGCGTCAGAGGCTCCTCCCCCAGAAACACACTCGGGGGAGCTCCTAACCCACTTTCTTTAAAGTCTTGCAGATATCTTCTCATTGGAAGTCTCTCCCAGGCTTAGCATGCCATACAATGAAGATGCTGTCAGGCATCACTTGGCGCCATCTGTGGGAACTCATTCTCAGGTCACCGTTGTTGAGACCCAATGTTCAAAGGACAAAGGATTCCCAAAGTCCCAGTCTACACCGGAAGCTCAAACAGCGACTGAACAGCTAGCAATAAAGACTTCACTACATGAGGATGAACGTCCTCTGACAGTCACGATGAGTTTTTTGTGAGATTTTTAGTGCTCTATTGTGGCTGAGATGACCTAGCAGCTCGAACAAAAGGTGGTCTCAACCACCTCTGAGGGGAAAGGCATCTTCTCTAGCTACCCGCTAGGAAAAAAGCCCTAAATCACCTCACTGAAGTTCAAGAAGTGGGGATTTTCACGATGAGTCCTCAATGGAGAACATACCATCCAGAGGGCGATGCACTAGGGGAACGGTGTCAAAAGATCCTAGAACTTCCTGCCAGCAAAGTCCATCCCTAGATGGGAAGTCCCAATCCATCCACCGATGAAGTTACTCTCCAAAAAGGAGACATTGCTCTCCAATGCCGACGTCTACCAAGCAACGCGGAGAAGACAGCACTACCATCCTCATGGAGAGAATCCTGGAGAGTTTGGATAAGGTGGAAAAATAGGTTTCTTCAAAACTTGTCTGGTCAAGGTTGTCGGACACCTTCACCGGAGAAGAGTCACCCTTCATTTGTGCTGTAGTAAAGGCACCACTGGCAAGCGATTTTCGAGTACCATGCTTGGAAATATATGATTGGCGCAGCGACCTCCATACTCACCTGATGAAATATAGGCGTAGCATGGTGTTGCATGATGCTGATGATGCCACCCTTTACAAGTGTTTCAAAGTTAGCTTATCAGGGCCAACAACTGCGTGGTATAACTCCCTGGCTCCCGAAACCATAATGGGTTTCCAGGAGTTATCCACCGCATTCACCTAGCAGTTCATCGGAAGTAGACCGACGGTGAAGATGCCCAACCAAATGTTTGACATAGCCCAAAAGAATGGTGAGACCATTCGGGTCTATGTCGAGAGCTTCAACCGAGAAGCCCTAAATGTGCCCGACTTCTACCCTGAAATCCGCATCCTCACCATAATCAGGGGACTTAGGGTAGATTCACAACTCTTCTATGAGTTCTCCAAAGATCCCCCTAACCCCTTAGAGAATTCTACCGAAAGGAAGAATAGCACATGATAGTCGAAGAGATGAGGATGGGAGGGCCGAAGTTTGATCACAATCACTCCGAGGTTCACAGTCACCAACCTCAGTACTTCACCGAAGGTGGGGGCAGACCTCGGAAACAAAGGGGGAAAGGGCCAATACAATTCACTCCCCTGAACACCACGAGAATGAACATCTTGATGGCCTTAGAAAGGTAGGAAAGCACAATCCAATGTCCAAAGGCCATGACCTCGAACAACAAGAAGAACATGAAGAAATTTTGCCAATTTCATTAGGACCATGGGCATGACACCGAAGACTGCTTCCAACTAAGAAAGTACATTGAATCTTTAATCATGCAAGGGAAACTTCGGTGCTACTTACGGATGTCGTCGCCCAAAGCCCGGAAAAGAAAGGAAGAAGAAAGGAAATGAGAGGAAGAGGACTATGATTCTAACCGATGTCGGAATCGAAGTCCCTAAAAGCACCCACCACCTCTAGCAGAAATAATCCAGACAATCATAACTAGAACACCCTCAGTTGAAAGGAAAAAGAAATCCTGGGAAATCTTGATGATGGAATTCAGCAACCCGACAAACAAGCTTGTTCAGAAATACAGGTCTACCGTGAAGTTCCCTCATGAAGACCCCCTCCTAATCATGGCTAGGATGGGGAACTGGAAGGTCAAAAGAGTGCTCATCAATGATGGCTCCAACTTGACATTTTGTTCTTCTACTTGTTGCCGAGCTTGGGCATCTTCAAAGGTGATCTTAAACCCATTACCTCCCCTACCATTGGTGTAGGTCCCTTTGAACTCCTTGTGCTCGGGTGGATCGATCTGCCTTTGATGCTAAGGGGAACCTCGGTTCAGAATAAGGAAGAGCTCTTTGGCTCCACAATGACGAGGTTCATCGTCATAAATGTCCCTTCTTCATACAATGTCATCCTTGGAAGATAGACACAAGGAAATCTTCACATTCGCCCAGTTGTGAAGTACCAAACAGTCACTTTTGGCATAAAGAAATGGGATGCAAAAATTAATCAAGCTGAAGTAAGGAAAGTCTTCGTGAAGGCAAGACAGAGCCCAATGAAAGTTCACACACAGACTTCGAGAGAAAAGAGCATGGTCAGTAAAGAGGCAATAGGAGGAGAAAAAAGTGACTCTAAAAAAATAGAAATAGAGGACGTAGAGCTTGTCCCGAGTCGAAGAACCCAAGTAGGGAAAAAATTGGCCAAATGTGACAAGGAAAAGCATGTATCCACTACTAAAAAAATCAGGTTTTCCAATGGACAAATTAGGTTAGCATGCAAAACCAATACACAAAAGTACACAGAACATACGCACACACCATTAGCTACATCTAAACAACTTGCAAGGCCTAGCAAGCACACCCTTAATTCTAACTCATTTTCATTTAGCCATTTAAGTGAACTTAAACTATCATAGAGCTCTAGGCTCTAAACTTGAGTTGGCCTACTCAAATCTAAGCCTTAGTGCTTGCTCATAACATACCTAATTAGTACAACCATAATCACCGAAGTGATCTTAGCCCCTAACAACCTCTTAGGTTCATTTGACTTCATTGCCATCCTCTAAATGCCTAGTTCATCACTTGAATCACTTAATCAAACATAGAATTCAAGAAAATTACTGAAAAAATGATTGTATAGGAAGTCGTTGAAGTAGGCATAAGAGTTTGGAGGCATCTTATTGAAGTAGTCATAAGAGTCTGGAATTGGCAGAAGTCTGAAACCACCTTCGGTGGTGGATAGCAAAGACCTGCCTTCAATTGAGCTCTGAAGACGGTAATCTCCTTCGAACGAGGAAGGTAGCTCAGTTCATTATGACCATGTAGCCTAATTTTTTAGTAAGAAGCAAGAAAAAACTTGAGCCCTCACTTTGCCAACTTCTCCGAAGTCGCGCAACTCAAATGGGAGTTGAGAGGAAGCCAACTCTTGAGAAAATCTCTAACCGTGGCTTGTTCAAATGACATCCTCAGTGGCTAAGACACTATCTTTGGATAGTGGAAGGAAAGAAAAGAAAAAGGGAAGAAGAAGAACAACTTCGAAAATAAACCCACCTTTTTGGAGAATAGATGGAACTTCAGGAACCGCCATTGAACTTGCTGGAAATCACTCCACCGCAAACACCACCACAAGGAAAGCACAGAGAGTGAGAGGAAGATAGAAAGCAAGAGCAAGGGAAACAAAAGAGTGAGCAAACTCTGAAGGAAAAGGCTTTATATAGACCAAAAGAGACTAGCAAAGCATCACCATAATGACCCTTCGCAAGCGAAGGGACGTAACCAACGTAACAAACATAACCTGTTGCCAATTGACTAAAAACACAAATTGAATGATGCGAAAACCAAAGGCATGCCTTCTGACACTAATAGGCCTATGTTGCCTAAACAGAAGTGATATGACCACCGGGCCATGAGATGGGACGGTTCGCTAAGCAGAAGGCAGGGATAAAAAATCCTAAGGGTAGATGCCCCTCGGCTCCGAGGGTATAGCCTCACCAGACCTGAGTGTTTGGCTAAAGGATATAACCCCCACTCCTTATGAATTTGAGCATATGACTTCACTGAAGTAAAGGAGTTAATCTGGAGCAACGTTCTGATCAAGTGTCCCAAATCCAGAGAAGGGAACACAGACGAGGAACCCCAGGGAATGCCAAAAATACAACTTCGGCAAAAGAAGGCGTCTCAAGCCGAGGAGCTCACAGAAGCAGGTTCTTTTGCCAAAGATAGCTTTAGCTACCCAAAAAAGCAAGATTTCTATAACGTGCTCCCAAGTGATTAACTCCAAAGATGCAAATTCAGCTTCTCCAAATAGGGCATGTGATAGTCGAAGGGCTATTGCCCATGAGACCTCCTAAATGGCCAACTTGACGCCACCCTCAAGAAGTCATAACACCAACCCCAGATTATTCTCTGCTTCATCCTCGAAAAATTATGTGGCCAACTTTAGGTAAAAGGTTTCTCTCCTCATTCGGGTTTGAGAAGCTACGAACCTTAGAAAAATAAATCCATCATCCTCGATAGAGGAAAAAGTTTCCCAAAGATGCTCTGCTCTTTCGAAGGGCCATCCCCAGTAGCCCTCGGGGATAAATCTCTACCTGAATGGGGTCTCACATCTCTGAAAGGGTCTAACGGAGAAACAACAAAAATGGTTAAGGAGCCTCTGACAAAGAAATCTCGCACATGCCCCTACCCTCTGGCCAGAACGGCCTACAGCTAGTTGAAGATACCTGCCTCCAAAGGTACAAACCAAATCTAGCTGAACACGTGTCATGATCTGGATAGGTTGTGTAAAATGGCCTCTCCCTCCACCCTCCTATAAATACTTAGGAGGGTCCTTGGTAAGAACAATGGGACTCTCTCTCTTTCCTACTCTCTGCTCTTAACCATTGCTCTCCCGTCTACTGACTTAGGCATTGGAGGCTCCTCCCCCGAAAACACACTCTAGGGAGCTCCTAACCCACATTCTTCAAAGTCTTGCAGATATCTTCCCATTGAAAGTCTCCACTTCAGGCCAGCATGTCACACAACGAGGATGCCTCCGGGTGTCAGGGAGCACAATGCTACATCTTTGAAAGCTAGAGATGCAGCATCGAGGCTATCCAAGCTTGGGGTTGGTTCTAAGTGTTCTACCTCATGTTAAAGTTCCTTATGTTGGGTTTCGGGAGCCAAACAGCGCAGCGGAATTTAACCGAAACCCTCCAGGATCCAAGTGAAACAGGGTAAACCGGGTGTTCAAAAATTTTCATACCTAATTTTCGGTTGAGATCTCTCACTCAACTGTAGAGTCGAATCACAAAACCTGAACAGTTGATGTGTTCAAGCTCTCTATGGTATCCACACGAGCCTCTCGGGATCACCACGCTTCCACCACGTCCCGGCAGATGCGTTTCTCTTGCGCTCGCAGTGCTAGCTTGCGTCCTCCAAGGAATTGCAAGAGAAGAGTGCGACTGTCCTTTTGGGAGGCTAGGGCAAGGAGACCTGCGAATTTCTCACTTAAAAGTTGTATTTATAGTGAGACTCAACTTCCAGGCCTAATGGGTTTCAAAGCCCTAATCCAATTAGGATTTAATTTTGGGCTTAATAATGGCTCAACTCTTGGGCCCATTATTAATACGAAATTAAAGTGAAACCAATAACCCAAATAATTAGCCCATGCACTCTAATGATCCAAATAGCTCTATGTGTGCGACCCAATAGGCTCTTACCACGTTGGCAATGATCATAAATCACATTTATGATCATAAGCAATGAGCGGTGTCTAGCAACACATCATTGCTACCCAAGTGACAAGATTGTCGATGATTCGACTAAACCTTTATGATCATCACCGATATATGCCATTGTCCCTTTGTCCAAGATATCAAGACTAAGCACGAGACATGGAATGTGTCACTCTCGTATAGCCCAATCTTTGGTTTCTTGATTACCGAGTAGACCAACTTAAACTGATGACATTGATATCTTATATCAACTCATCCGAGCATGGCCATGCATTTTCTAAGTCTCACTCTATCAAGGGGCCCGAAGATATCACTCCCGTTACATAGGAGGGACAAATCCCATCTTGATCATACAAATCCCTCCGCATGATATGTGACATACCCAATGACCTCCTTCAAGTTCACTCAGTTACGAGCAACAAAGGAAAGTATCAAAGTATGTGACTCACATGTAGGGAACCTTGATGATCTTAGGTCGAAGGACTACATATACCCTGATCACTATGGGAATCACTTATGACACTCATATAACGATCCATGTAGTGTTCTCATGGTGGGTCGGTCCAGTACACAAGTTCTCCAACTTGTACCCATATGTAGACTACATATCTCATATTAGTCACCACGTTTGCTGGTCATTATGTATTATTGCAACCCGCTCCACAATAATACTAGACCAGGGACTTTTAAGAATATCATTATTCTAGGGTTACAATTATGTTTGTTAAGTTACGCAGGAACAAAACAACAAACATAATTGCTGGATTAATGCCTTAATAAAATATCATGACTCAATGTGCAAGAATACAATCATCTCATGATTGGCTTTTGGGCACAACACTAACACCTTATGCCCATTGGCCACGCTTGGGACATTGCCCCATGACCAAAACTTAAGCATCTTATAACATGAAACTAAATGTAAGGCATGCTAACCAAGCCTTAGGTGTTTAATCTACACCACACTAGGCCTTGGTTCAACTAGTCCACCATGACAATTCACACCATAACCAATGCATATTTCATGATCCACTTGAAACCATCAAGCAAGACAACTGAGCCATGAATCAATTGAATATTTAACCAAATCCCTTGCCTCAATTGAAGAGAACAAGCAAAGAATCAAGCATCCATACCAAGAAATTTGGTTCCACTAAACTTTCCTAAGGTTCCAAGCAAAATCATCACATAAGGCACAATTCAAGCTCATTCTCATTAGACCTAAGCTCATACTACCTCAAGAAACCAACAACTGTTGGGTTTCGGGAGCCAAACAGCGCAGCAGAATTTAACCGAAACCCTCCAGGATCCAAGTGAAACGGGGTAAACCGGGTGTTCGAAAATTTTCATACCTAATTTTCGGTTGAGATCTCTCATTCAACTATAGAGTCGAATCACAAAACCTGAACAGTTGACGTGTTCAAGCTCTCTATGGTATCCACACGAGCCTCTCGGGATCACCACGCTTCCACCATGTCCCGGCAGATGCGTTTCTCTTGCACTCGCAGTGCTAGCTTGCGTCCTCCAAGGAATTGCAAGAGAAGAGTGTGGCTGTCCTTTTTGGAGGCTAGGGCAAGGAGACCTGCGAATTTCTCACTTAAAAGTTGTATTTATAGTGAGACTCAACTTCCAGGCCTAATGGGTTTCAAAGCCCTAATCCAATTAGGATTTAATTTTGGGCTTAATAATGGCTCAACTCTTGGGCCCATTATTAATACGAAATTAAAGTGAAACCATAACCCAAATAATTAGCCCATGCACTCTAATGATCCAAATAGCTCTATGTGTGCGACCCAATAGGCTCTTACCACGTTGGCAATGATCATAAATCACATTTATGATCATAAGCAATGAGCGGTGTCTAGCAACACATCATTGCTACCCAAGTGACAAGATTGTCGATGATTCGACTAAACCTTTATGATCATCACCGATATATGCCATTGTCCCTTTGTCCAAGATATCAAGACTAAGCACGAGACATGGAATGTGTCACTCTCGTATAGCCCAATCTTTGGTTTCTTGATTACCGAGTAGACTAACTTAAACTGATGACATTGATATCGTATATCAACTCATCCGAGCATGGCCATGCATTTTCTAAGTCTCACTCTATCAAGGGGCCCGAAGATATCACTCCCGTTACATAGGAGGGACAAATCCCATCTTGATCATACAAATCCCTCCGCATGATATGTGACATACCCAATGACCTCCTTCAAGTTCACTCAGTTACGAGCAACAAAGGAAAGTATCAAAGTATGTGACTCACATGTAGGGAACCTTGATGATCTTAGGTCAAAGGACTACATATACCATGATCACTATGAGAATCACTTATGACACTCATATAACGATCCATGTAGTGTTCTCATGGTGGGTCGGTCCAGTACATAAGTTCTCCAACTTGTACCCATATGTAGACTACATATCTCATATTAGTCTCCACATATGCTAGTCGTTGTGTATTATTGCAACCCGCTCCACAATAATACTAGACCAGGGACTTTTAAGAATATCATTATTCTAGGGTTACAATTATGTTTGTTAAGTTACGCAGGAACAAAACAACAAACATAATTGCTGGATTAATGCCTTAATAAAATATCATAACTCAATGTGCAAAAATACAATCATCTCATGATTGGCTTTTGGGCACAACACAAACAACAACAACCAAGGATTAACTAGGATAAAATGTACCTAAGCTCCTCCAAGCAAGAAAAATGCCACATAAGAGCTCTCATACCAAAACTATGCAAACACAAGCTCTTTCTTGCATGGGTACATCATGAGACCTTGATTTCCACTGAGAATTAATGTTTTTGTGAATATTTAGCCATGGAATTTGAAAGGAGAGGGAGAGCTACGGAAATGGAAGGTTAAGGATGATGAATAGTGAAGTCTCAAGTCCCAAATTGGCTTAAAAAGCCATCTTCTCACTTTAGCCTTTCAACTTCTTTAGTTTTTGCAAAAGAACCCCATACTCAAATAGTGCCATAAAACTCAGCAATCTAGTCCAACTCTTTGGTTTCTTGCCAATTAAGTCCAAATGAACAACTTATGAGCTTAAATACCAAACCTATCTGCCATGCCTAACACTGGCCACAGCCCATTTGTCAACCTTAAAATGCAAAATGAGTAGCATATGTGCTCAAGAAAACACTATCGGGTATAGATCCATGCATAAAATTCTAAGTGTGTAACATGAACTGGACACATGGGCAAGGCAACCTATGCTCCTCCTGGACACATGGGGGTTTAGCGCTAAGTGTGCTAGGACACATAGCAAGGGCACTAGGGTATTCCTTGGACACTAAGAGAACATATAGGGCATTCCCTAGGTTGCTTACTAGTGCCTAACTCAATTTTCGCTTACTTCAAGCTCAACTAAATAAGTCAAGCACCTAGGAAGGAAACATGCTTCAAACAACATAGTACTCAATCAAACATTCATAATATGCATGACAACTAAAACCACCAGTGTTTGTTTTGAAAATCACAAGTTATACATGCACATAGAGGTTACGTGCCTCAGTAGGCCTACCTAAGGCCACCTTAGTCCTCAATGGACCCGAAAACATAAATACATACACAAACTTCATATATTCACATTCTAAGCACTACCATCCACATAAAGGCTTGTTCCTACATAGACATAGCCTCTAAGAGCCTGCAAGCAACGAAGTTAAACATTAGCTTGCCAAATAAGTAAGTCTCGGATTATAAATATTGGGTAAAGCACATAGGTTAGTACACTACCTTGCCAAAACCTGAGATCACACAAACAACACCCAGTCTCTTTGCTTCTCAAGCAAACCTTTCCTTATAACACATAGAGACAGGGCATGATTTTTGTACTCAATAAAGACCATACAAAGACCATACACTACCTCTAAGGCCTAACATAGGTTAAGTATCACACTTTACCGAACCATATTCCAAGAACCTGTATACAAAACACAAAGACAATACAATGCATATACATAACAATTGAATCAAAATATAGGGTCAGCAAGCACAAACAAGCACAAAAGCACACACACAAACACACATCATACCCCTGTTTAGACTAATAACCAATAGGACCTAGCAAGCATGACCTTAATTCTAAATTCAATTTGGTTAACCCCTTTATGTATACCTAACATATTTAAGAGCTCCCAAACTCAAGAATTGAGTTGGCTTACTAATCTTGAGCCCTAATTCTTGCCTTCCACATAGCTAATTAGCACATAACATAGTTACCATTACATCCCTAGCCCCTACAACCTCTTAGGATCCCTTAGTAAGATTACCATCACCTAAGTGTCAAAGAATTCCACTGAAACAACATAGGTAACTATGGATGCTTAAGGAATTCACATACGGTCCTTACCCTTTTTTTCCACCTCATTGCCCAAAGATTCAATAGCTCAAACTATGCCTTCTCTTAGCTCTTTGCAATTAGAATTCACTTCCTTAGCTCATTTGGCTCATGAATTTACCTACAGCAACAAGTTTCACCCTTAAATTGCCTCATATTGCACTTTTGAACTTAATAACACTTCAAGAACCTCAAGAGCTTTTACCTCAAGCCTTCAGTAATGAAGGTTCAATTGGATTAGGGTGCAAAAGTTAGTGGAGGCATGTGATTAATCAAAAGTAGCCATGTAGCATTAAAAATGGCTTAATGCTAGCTATGGTGACTTACTTTCATGCATGAATCAATTTAGGCTTCTTACAAGAGATTCCTTGAAAATGGCTACCCGAATGCATTTCCAGTTAACTCCCCAAGTTTATTAAATCATCATTTACATCTTGCTTTTCAGCCAAGCAATGTATGGACTAGAGTAAGCCTACTAGCCAAGCAATCTTCATGCTTCCTTTAAACCTTCATCCTTCATGTTCTTAGAGCTCTTTTCTAGGTTTGCTAGCTTGATACACCTTATTTCACTTAGCCCATCGCCTATTCACAATGGGTTTTTGAAGGGCATAACAACCTCCCATCCTTAATAAATTTGGTCCTCCAAATTTCTCAGAAATGTTGAGAACACACTAGGATAGCTCCTTAGCATCAACCTCCCATGTGGGTTCTTCTTCAGAATGGTTAGTCAACTTTAACCATGGAAATCTATCTGCTCCAAAGTTCCCTAGTGCCCTTTTCCAAAACTCAAATTGGCTCCTCCTTATTAGTGACGTTTGAAGCTATGGGAACACTAGTAATAGGGATTACCTGCCTAGGATCATAGACACACTTCTTCAATAAACCCACACGGAAGGTGCCATACACATGTTCTAGCTCAGGAGGTAGCTCTAGCTTGTAGGCTATACTACCTATCCTTGCCATTATTTGGAATGGTCCTACATACCTTTGGGGCTAACTTACCCCTTTTGCCAAGACTCATTACTCTTTTCATGGGAGACACTTCCAACCACACCTAGTCTCCTACTTAGAACTCAAGTCCCCTTCTTCTCTTCTGGTTTGCATAGGACATTTGCCTATTGCTAGCAGCCCTAATCCTTTCTTCTATTAGTTTGATCTTCCCCATAGTTTCTTTTATGAGTTCTAAGCCTATCTCTAGCTTATGTTTAGGCTTATGCCAACAATGTGGTGTTATGCTCCTTCTACCATACAGTGCTTCATAAGGCGCCATGCCAATCACTGATTGATGGCAATTCTTGTAGGAAAACTCCACTAGGAGCAGGTGTTGGTATCAATCTCCCTGAAAATCTATGACATAACACCTTCGCATGTCTGCTAACACTTTTATGGTTATCTCAGTCCGTCCATCTGTTTGAGGATGGTATACTAAGCTAAACTTTAGTTTAGCGCCTAGTGCATGGTTCAAGGACTTCCAGAACCTAGAAACAAATCTAGGGTCTTGGTCTGACACAATATCATCTGGTACACCGTATAGCCTCACTACTTTTCTAATGTATAGATGAACCAACTTACCCAATGAATCTGTGAGGTTTACAAGCAGGAAATGGTCTACCTTGGTCAGCCTATCCACTATAGCTCAAATTATAATGTGCTTTCTTCTAGTCATTGGCATGCCCACTACAAAATTCATTGTTGCGGAGCCCCATTTTCTTTCTAGTATGGGTAGGCTTTGAAGCTTACCCCCGGGCCTGTGGTGCTCTACCTTGATTATTGGCAAGTCATATCCTTAGCCACATAAGCACCAATTTCCTGCGTCTTGTAGGGCCACCAAAAGTGTGATCTCAAATCCTTGTACATCTTATGTGTTACCTGTTGGGTTTCGGGAGCCAAACAGCGCAGTGGAATTTAACCGAAACCCTCCAGGATCCAAGTGAAATGGGGTAAACCGGTTGCTCAAAAATTTCATACCTAATTTTGGGTTGAGATCTCTCACTCAACTGTAGAGTCAAATCACAAAACCTGAACAGTTGATGTGTTCAGGCTCTCTATGGTATCCACACGAGCCTCTCGGGATCACCACGCATCCACCACGTCCCGGCAGATGCGTTTCTCTTGCGCTCACAGTGCTAGCTTGCGTCCTCCAAGGAATTGCAAGAAAAGAGTGCGGCTGTCCTTTTGGGAGGCTAGGGCAAGGAGACTTGTGAATTTCTCACTTAAAAGTTGTATTTATAGTGAGACTCAACTTCCAGGCCTAATGGGTTTCAAAACCCTAATCCAATTAGGATTTAATTTTGGGCTTAATAATGGCTCAATTCCTTGGCCCATTATTAATACGAAATTAAAGTGAAACCATAACCCAAATAATTAGCCCATGCACTCTAATGATCCAAATAGCTTTATGTGTGCGACCCAATAGGCTCTTGCCATGTTGGCAATGATCATAAATCACATTTATGATCATAAGCAATGAGCGGTGTCTAGCAACACATCATTGCTACCCAAGTGACAAGATTGTCGGTGAATCGACTAAACCTTTATGATCATCACCGATATATGCCATTGTCCCTTTGTCCAAGATATCAAGACTAAGCACGAGACATGGAATGTGTCACTCTCGTATAGCCCAATCTTTGGTTTCTTGATTACTGAGTAGACCAACTTAAACTGATGACTTTGATATCGTATATCAACTCATCAGAGCATGGCCATGCATTTTCTAAGTCTCACTCTATCAAGGGGCCCGAAGATATCACTCCCGTTACATAGGAGGGACAAATCCCATCTTGATCATACAAATCCCTCCGCATGATATGTGACATACCCAATGACCTCCTTCAAGTTCACTCAGTTACGAGCAACAAAGGAAAGTATCAAAGTATGTGACTCACATGTAGGGAACCTTGATGATCTTAGGTCGAAGGACTACATATACCATGATCACTATGAGAATCACTTATGACACTCATATAACGATCCATGAAGTGTTCTCATGGTGGGTCGGTCCAGTACACAAGTTCTCCAACTTGTACCCATATGTAGACTACATATCTCATATTAGTCTCCACATATGCTAGTCATTATGTATTATTGCAACCCGCTCCACAATAATACTAGACTAGGGACGTTTAAGAATATCATTATTCTAGGGTTATAATTATGTTTATTACGTTACGCATAAACAAAACAACAAACAAAATTGCTGGAGTAATGCCTAAATAAAATATCATGACTCAATGTGCAAAAATACAATCATCTCATGATTGGATTTTTGGGCACAACACTAACATTACCCACTGTGAGTCCAGTTATGGTTCCAAAACTATGCATTTAAACTCCCAGGATTGCTAATGTTCTGCAGGCCATCAGAACACTACCCTTAGTGTGCATACCCAAGTAGCCCTCTTGGGCACTATGTAAACACATGCATATTGGTCCAAGCATCACACACATATTCATAGTTCATGCACACCATGGCAGCAAAGAAGGAAAATACTACCACAAGTCTTAATCTTGGCTACGACAGATTAGGCAATCTTATTAAATTCTAGCGACCAGCCACTGCACCTATAACTTTGAATAATAAACTATATCATTCTAGCCACATACCCCCTATTTTATTTGCTCCGTTACCAAGTAGAGACTTAGAGCAAATCAAGGAATTTTTTTTTACATCAATAGCCCACCTATGGACTAAGTTATGGATTTTTTAAGTTGGTTACAAAATTCTGACCAAATGAACAGTAACTCAGCCAACTTTGCAACGTCATATCTTTGGCTACAGGGCTCTAAATCCAGAAATTCCAAATCCCAGTTAACCCTCTAGATGTTCTCTAGGTGTGGTCAAAATTTCATACCAAGATTCATTCTACACAGGGAGATATTAAACTTTAGGTCCAGAGTCAAAATTCTGGCAACTTTTGGACCATTTTGCCCATACAATTTTTCCAAACCATGCAAACACTTCATTCACAAGGGGAAAGCCCTCCAAGGCTATCCCATATATGTCCATTACACATAGGAATTACATTCCCTTTCTTTTAACAACTTTATGTGGCCAAAACAGAATTTACAAGTAAGCAGCCCATCATTCACACTTAGGCAGCTTTGCACCACATCACTTACATAGCCAAAACATTACTCAAATGTTCACATACTTGTCTCATTTTACATACACTACATGTACATGCATACATGCACTACAAAATATGGTCTTAACTCAGCTAAATACACACCCTAGGTTACAGGAGTGCCTGAGACACAATGGACTCCAGAAACAGGATGCTGGACAGCTGCTGCACAACACAATAAGTACCACCATTAAAAATACCAAATGTGCTCCTAAAATCACCAAAATTTCCAGATCATAACTAGACATATGGAAGTTCATGTACCTGAAATTTCAGATTAAAACTCAAACCACAAAGGTTAGTTTGAAGGTGATCTTTCAGCTGGACCTGAAATGACAGAATTGAGGGGAGTAAGTTTCATTGAGAAACTTAGTAAGGGTAACACTTGGTTTCTTAAGGTAATGTGATCCTCATTAAAACCTGCATCCAAAGACACTAAAACAAAAAAACCACAATGCATATATACAAGATATAGCAACCAAATGCAGCAGCCAAACACAAACAACAAACACATGAAATGTGGCAGCAACATATACCATAGGTTAGTCCATAAAACACATAATAAACATAACCAAATCACTATGGCAGCCCTCCTCAAGCTAATGCTTGGTCTTAGGAGGATTTTAACAGTAGTTAGTACTAACTTTGGGCTCTAGAAACCCTCATTTTACTGCCATCATTGTGCACTTCACACTAGGTCACAAAACCTTCAATAAGTGCACTCCCCTCACTAAGCTTGGTTCATCAAGCTCATGGCTCTCTTCCAAGCTTAGCCCTAGCTCCATGGATGTTTGAAAATACAGAAAACAACCCATGAGAGCAAGAGAACCCTTACCAAAGTGGGTAGGCCAAAAATCAAGCTTGATCCTTGAAGTATCCAAGAAATAGCTCTAGTTTGCTTCCAATTGCTTCCTTTTGCCTTCAATTTCAATCAATTGCAAGTTTGAAGGTGTGGTGGCTATGGAGGAAGTATGGCTGTGTTCTTGGGCTGGGGGAGGACGAAAATGAGAGAGGGATAAGTGATTTGGCCACTTAAATGGCCTTAAATGAGCTTAAGGGCACAAAACACACTTAACAAGCTTAACCTTGCTTTATGTCATTTTCTTTCTCACTAATTATGGTTTCTTTGTCTTAAACTCATTGGTACACATGTGCCCAACATTTTTGACTAATTATCAAGTCTTGGCTGCCTCCCCCATGGTGGGATAACCCCACAATTCCACCCTTAGACTTAAGTCAAAAGCTTGAACACCTTAAGGTTTACACTAGGACATTTAGGTCTTTATTGCCTTTAGTGTTTCCTTTGTCCAAACTTGTCTTCCATGAGCAATTTGGTCCTCCAATAGCACTTTCATACCATTTATATCCTTCCCATAATTCTCCAAGTCTCTTTCTTGAGAGTTTTGCAATTGAGTACCCAAATTTCCAAAACCTTACAAAAAGGTCCATAGGTTGCTTGATAAACAAGCAATCCTTAAGGCTTTTCTTGGGGGCCAAGTTACCAGCTTGGAACACTTTTAAGGAGGTGTTGATCATGCCTTTTACCCCCCACACTTCAATCACTATGGTGAGAATTACACAATATAGTGGTTTTTAGCCCTTATGACACACTCGTAATTCTCCCATTTTGTGAAGTGGTAACATTATGGGCTCCTAGATGCACACTTATCATCCTAGAGTGGGCTTCCTCTAGGATCTATTATCTAAGGCCATCTTTGCTGGTCACATAGATCTTATCTGACAAGTACAGCATTCCATGCCTAAAGGAAAATCCTTGATACAATTTTCCTTGTTTCTACCCACACAACTTAGGCAACTCTTTATCTTGCAACTGTGCTTCCTTTATCAAGTCTTTCCATTACTTGGTTCATTTCCCACTGCCCCCACTTTTGGGCTAACTTGGTCAAATTAAACAATTCTTCTTCATTCTTTTCTCTATTGACTTTCATTGCTCTTATGTATCTTCTACTCAAGGCATTAACCACCACATTAGCTTTGCCAGCAATATTCTTAATGACACACTCAAAGTCCTTCAAGTACTCAAGCATTCTTTTTTGTCTCATGTTCAAGTCTTTTTGTCTAAATAGATGTTTCGGACTTTTGTGGTCTGTGTAGACTTGAAACTTACTTCCCAGGAAGTAATATCTCCACTGTTTGAGAGCAAAAATCACTACTACGAACTCCAGATCATGTACAGGATAATTCTTCTCATGATGCCTTAGTTGCCTTGACCCATAAGCTATTACTTATTTTCTTTGCATTAGGACACAGCCTAGCCTTACTTGTGAGGCATCTGTGTATACCTCATGTTCTCTAGTAGGGTCTAGCAATGCTAGTATTGGGTTATGGCTAGTCTCTTCTTGAGCTCTTAAAAGCTATTTTCATATTCCTCACCCACTCATACTTTTGATCCCTCCTTATCAATTTGGTTAGTGGGGCTGCTATTATAGAGAACTTGGGCACAAACCTTCTGTAATAGCTAACAAGCCCTACAAAGCTCCTGACCTCCCTCATATTTTGAGGTTGCTTTCATTCCAAGATAGCCTTTATCTTCTCGAGGTCAACAACCAAACCATTTTCATTTATCACATGGCCTAGGAATTCATTTTCCTTAGTCTAGCACTGGCACTTACTTAGCTTGCCATATAACCTATGCTCCTTCGAAAAGCTAAGTACCAACCTCAGGTGCTTTTCATGAGCCTTTTCATCTTTTGAGTACACTAATATGTCATTTATGAATACCACTACAAAGTGGTCTAGGTAAGCCCTGAACATTCTTTGTGTGAGGTCCATGAAGGCTAGTGCATTAGTAAACTCAAATGGCATCATTGTTTACTCAAAGTGGTAATTTCTTGTCCCGAAAGTTGTCTTTGGTATGTTCTTTTCCTTAATTCTCAACTAGAAATATCTAGATCTGAGGTCTATCTTGGATGACACCCGCGCTCCCTTCAACTGATCAAACAAATCTTCTATCCTAAGGAGGGGTACTTGTTCATCATGGTCAGTGCATTGAGCTTCCTATCGTCAATGCACAACCTGAGGGTTCCCTCCTTTTTCTACTCAATAGCATAAGTGCTCCCTAAGGGGATGCACTTGGCATAATGAAACCCTTCTCCAATAGTTCATCTAGCTACTTTCTTAAATTAGTCATTTCAAGAATGGTCATCCTATACGAAGCATTGGACACAAGAATAGCTCCTAGCACTAACTTAATCTCAAACTCAACCATTCTTGTATAATGGAGTCCTAGCAAGTCCATAGGAAACACTTTTAGGTACTCTATCATTATGGGAATTTTACCTAGTTCATTAACTACCTCATTCCCATTGAATCCCATATACTCACCCTCAACTACTATAGGTTTGTGTCCCACCACCTTCAATTACCTTTCGGGTGCTAGCTCAAGTGAGCTTTCCACATCATGTCCTTCATAACTAGGCAAACAAAGTTGTCTATAATGGTAGTCTATTACCACTCTATTATCACTTAGCCAATTCATACCTTGTATGATATCAAAAACACTGGTCTTTAGGATAATGAAATCTTCCTTAAGTTCAAACTTACCCAACCTAAGCATACATTCTTTCACTATAAGGCATGTGAACATAATCTCATTACCAGTAGTTCTCACTAAGTACATTTCATTCAAAATGCTTACTTCTAGGTTCATAGCTTTTACAAGCTTAGAAGAAATCACGGACAAAGAAGCACTAGTATAAAATAAAACCAATACTTCATAACCATTGAAAGAAATGGTACCTTTGAGTGCCTTTTTGTTCAGCCTTGGTTGGCCTAGCCCTTCTTCCTCATATTCGAGCTTCTTAGCTTTTTGTGTCCTTCTAGAGGTTTCAAGTTGGAATACCTTTCTAGGAGCTTGGTTCTACTTATTCTCATTTCGGAGCATGTTGGGTCCTTCGTCCTTTCTTATAAAAGGTGCATTTGGCTTCTTTATAGGCAGTTGCCCATGGGACCATCTAGTGCCAAATCTTCCAAGCAACTTCTATTCCTTCTTCTTAATGGGACAATCCCTTACCTAGTGATCTTGTCTCCATACTTGGGGCAACCCTCATTCAGCCTATAAGAAGGCTTTTGGTCGTGATACTTGCCACAGCTCTTGCATTATGGCCCATACTAACTAGACCTCTTCTCTTTCTTATTCTTTTTCCTTACCTCTAGAATTGCCAACTCCTGACGACTTCTTTTCTTGGATCCTTTCTGCACTCCACTGGCACTACCTAGACCACTCTTGATTTGGTCCTTGAACTCTTGTTCTAGTGCCATGGCCTACTGTACTATCATATAGTACTCTCAAGCTCCCACTACTTTCTGTATCTGCCTTAGCCAATGTCTGACTCCCCTTAGGAATCTCTTGGTCTTCAACTCTTCTTAACCTTTATACTAAAGAGCATACTGAATGAGGTTGTTAAACCTCTACTCATACTCCAATACCCAGGGCTCTCTATGCCTAAGCTAGTCAAAATCAACTTACTTTTTATCCTTATGGGCATCACTTATGTATTGTTGTTGGAAGACCTAAAGGAACTTAACCCATTTCATAGATCTTCTCCTTGAGGTTGACCTCCTTGAGTTCTTGCTACTGTAGGTTCTCTAAACTACTTTCCACTATAGTTCTGCCTTGCCTTCAAGTCTGAAGGTGACAAGCAAAACCTTCTAAGAAGAGGAAACCTCTATTCTCTCAAAGATCTTCTTTACTTGGCTTATCTAGAACTCTACATCTTCTAGATCACAACCTCCCTTAAAAACTATGGGTTTCAAGGCTATAAACCCCTCCAACTACCCTTCCCTTAGTCCACCACCTCTCAACCTTGGTGCCCTCTTATTGCTATCTCTATGCCTAGCCCTCAACGTCCTCATTGCCTTAGTGGTAGCAATGAGTTGGGTTAGCCCTCTTGTTTCTTCTATGTCCAACTCTTCTACCTCTAGACTTACTTCTTCCTTAAGTCTTGTTTTATACCTCACTTCTAATCTCACCCTCCTTACTCTTGGGTGCCTCTTTTCTTCATCACCATCATCATCAACTCCTCTTCCATTCTCACTAACCTGGTCATCATGCATAGGTTCTTCCCCAGGCGACTACATAACTTTTGCTTACCTTGCTTGTCCAGCATGATATGGGACTTGTGCTTGACCTTTAGTCAAGGCTTGCATGCCCACTAGCAGTTGGGCTATTACTGCCTGCATTACCTCCATCATCTGCTCCATCCACCCTTGACCATCTCTACTTGGTACAGGCTCTGCAGCCTTGTCTGGCTATCTGGCCCTAGCCCTCCCCATAGGCACATACTCAGGCTCATCATCCCTAGGATGGTTTGCCCTACTCTCTTCTTGGTCTATAACTTATATTTCACTATTCTGGGTCCTTATCCTGCACATAATAGCAAGGAAAAAAAACATATGTTCAATATTCACATGTCTACTTAACCTAATGTGGGAACAGCCTATTTAGACCTCAAAGATCCTATTGAGCAACGAAGCTATGAGACCAACAAAGTTTGTCTTGCCAAACACTTTCCATAGCCCATTTGTAGACCTTAAAACTAAAAATGAGTAGCATATATACCCAAGAAAACACTATCGGGTTTAGATCCTTGCATAAATTTCTAAGCGTCTGACATGAACTGGACACATGGGCAAGGCACCCACGACACCTCATAGACACATGGGGGTTTAGTGCTAAGTGCACCAGGGCACATAGCAAGGGTGCCAGGGCACGCCCTAAACACTGCCAGAACACATAGGGCATACCTTAAGATGCATACTAGTGTCTAACTCAATTTTCACTTAGTTTAAGCTCAACTAAATAAGTCAAGCACCTAGGATGGAAACATGCTTCAAACAACATAGCACTCAATCTAACATTCATAATATGCTTGACAACCAAAACCACCAGTGTTTGTTTTCAAAATCACAAGTTATAAATGCACATAGAGGTTATATGTCTCGATAGGCCTACCTAAGGCCACCTTGGTCCTCAATGGACCTAAAGACATAAATACATACACAAACTTCATATATTCACATCCTAAGCACTACCATCCACACAAAGGCTTGTTCCCACATAGACATAGCCTCTGAGAGCATGGAAGCAATGAAGTTACACATCAACTTGCCAAACAAGGAAGACTTGGATTATAACTATTGAGCAAGGCACACAGGTTAGTGCATTACCTTGCCAAAACCCGAGAAAACACAAACAAAACTTAGCCTCTTTGCTTCTCAAGCAACCCTTTCCCAGTAACACATTGTTACCCACTCTAGGGTAGTCCAGTTATGGTGCCAAAATTGTGCATTTAAAACTCCTAGGATTGATATGTTCTGTAGGCCATCAGAACAATACCCTTAATGTGCATACCCAAGTGGCCCTCTTGGGTATTATGTAAATGCATGCATATTGGTCCAACCATTACACACATATTCACATTGTATGCATACTATGGCAGTAAGAAAGGAAAACACTAGCACAAGTTTTAATCTTGTCTACCACACATTAAGCAATCTTGCTAAGTGTAAGTGACCAGCCACTACACCTAAAACTTCTTCCAAAAAAAATGTATTAATCTAGCCATATAACCCCCTATTTTCTTTGCTTTATTATCAAGTAGAGACTTAAACTAAACCAGGAAATTTGGTTTTAAATCAATAGCCCACCCATGGACCAAGTTATAGATTTTTTTTGTTACAAAATTCTGACTAAATGGACAGTAACTCGGCTAACTTTGCAATCCCATAACCTTAGCTATAGGGCTCCAAATGCAGAAATTCCAAATCCCAATGACACCTCAAGATGTGCTCTAGGTGTGGTCAAAATTTCATACCAATATTGATTCTACATAGGGATATATAGAATTTTGAGTGCATGATCAAAATTTTGTCCACTTTATGACCATTTTACCCATACAAAATTTCATGAGTGTGCAAACACTTCATTCACAAGGGGTAAGTCATTCAAGCCTATGCCATACATGTCCAATGCACATAAGAATTACATGAACTTGCATCTACCAACTTTATCTGGCCAAAAAAGAATTTACAAACAAACAGCCTATCATTCACACTTAGACAGCTTGTGCACCACATTCACATACATAGCAAAACAATCCTCAATTGTTCACATACTTGTTTCAACTTTTCCTATCTTAAATGTATATGCATCCATACACTACATAATGGCCTTAAATCGGCACAAACAGGCACCCAAGTTACAAGAGATCTTTAGACACAATGCCCTCCAGAAACAGGGTGCTGGACAGCTACTACATAACACAATAAGCACCATCACTAAAAATACTAAATGTACTCATAAAATCACCAAAATTTCCAGATCACAACTAGATATATGGATGTTCAAGTACCTAAAATTTCAGGTCAAAACTCAAACTACAAAGGTCAGTTTTGAATGTGATCTTTTTGCTAGACCTGAAATGGGCAGATTTGAGGGGAGTAAGTTTCATTTTGAAACTTAGTAGGGGTAACACTTGTACTCTTAAGGAAATGTAACCCTCATTAAAACCTATATCCAAAGACACTAAAATAGAAAACCACAATTCATATGTACAAGATATAGCAACTAAAGGCAGCAGTCATTCACAACCAACAAACACCTAAAATGCTGCAGCAACATAAACCATAGGTTAGTCCATAAAACATGCAATAAACTTAAGTAAATCACTATGGCAGCCCTCCTCAAGCTTAAACTTGGTCTTAGGAGAGTTTTAACACTAGTTAGTACTAACTTTGGGCTCTAGAAACCCTTCAATTCCCTACCATCACTATGCACTTCACACTAGGTCACAAAACCTTCAATAAGTGCACTCCCTTCACTAAGCTTGGTTCATCAATGTTACACACTCCGGGGTAGTTTAGTTATGGTGCCAAAACTGTGCATTTAAACTCCCAGGTTTCGTGTGTCTTGTAGGTCATCAGAACAACACGCCTAGTGTACATACTCAAGTGACCCTTTTAAGCACTATGTAAATACATGCGTATTGGTTTAACCATAATACACATATTTACATTTATGCACACTATGGTAGCTAACAAGGATAACACTAGCACAAGTCTTAGTTTTGGCTTCCACACATTAGGCAATCTTGTTAAGTTCTAATGACCAGCTACTGCACCTATAAATTCCACTAATAAACTGTATCATTCTAGCCTCATACCCCCCTGTTTTATTTACTCCATTATCAAGTAGAGACTTAGAGCAAACCAAGGAATTTTTTTTTACATCAATAGCCCACCTATGGACCAAGTTATGGATTTTTTAAGTTGGTTACAAAATTCTGACCAAATGAACAGTAACTCAGCCAATTTTGCAACGTCATATCTTTGGATACAGGGCTCTAAATCCAGAAATTCCAAATCCCAGTTAACCCTCTAGATGTTCTCTAGGTGTGGTCAAAATTTCATACCAAGATTCATTCTACACAGGGAGATATTAAACTTTAGGTCCAGAGTCAAAATTCTGGCAACTTTTGGACCATTTTGCCCATACAATTTTTCCAAACCATGCAAACACTTCATTCACAAGGGGAAAGCCCTCCAAGGCTATCCCATATATGTCCATTACACATAGGAATTACATTCCCTTTCTTTTAACAACTTTATGTGGCCAAAACAGAATTTACAAGTAAGCAGCCCATCATTCACACTTAGGCAGCTTTGCACCACATCACTTACATAGCCAAAACATTACTCAAATGTTCACATACTTGTCTCATTTTACATACACTACATGTACATGCATACATGCACTAAAATATGGTCTTAACTCAGCTAAATACGCACCCTAGGTTACAGGAGGTCCTGAGACACAATGGACTCCAAAAACAGGATGCTGGACAGCTGCTGCACAACACAATAAGTACCACCATTAAAAATACCAAATGTGCTCCTAAAATCACCAAAATTTCCAGATCATAACTAGACATATGGAAGTTCATGTACCTGAAATTTCAGATTAAAAATCAAACCAAAAAGGTTAGTTTGAAGGTGATCTTTCAGCTGGACCTGAAATGACAGAATTGAGGGGAGTAAGTTTCATTGAGAAACTTAGTAAGGGTAACACTTGGTTTCTTAAGGTAATGTGATCCTCATTAAAACCTGCATCCAAAGACACTAAAACACAAAAACCACAATGCATATATACAAGATATAGCAACCAAATGCAGCAGCCAAACACAAACAACAAACACATGAAATGTGGCAGCAACATATACCATAGGTTAGTCCATAAAACACATAATAAACATAACCAAATCACTATGGCAGCCCTCCTCAAGCTAATGCTTGGTCTTAGGAGGATTTTAACACTAGTTAGTACTAACTTTGGGCTCTAGAAACCCTCATTTTACTGCCATCATTGTGCACTTGACACTAGGTCACAAAACCTTCAATAAGTGCACTCCCCTCACTAAGCTTGGTTCATCAAGCTCATGGCTCTCTTCCAAGCTTAGCCATAGCTCCATGGATGTTTGAAAATATAGAAAACAACCCATGAGAGCAAGAGAACCCTTACCAAAGTGGGTAGGCCAAAATCAAGCTTGATCCTTGAAGTATCCAAGAAATAGCTCTAGTTTGCTTCCAATTGCTTCCTTTTGCCTTCAATTTCAATCAATTGCAAGTTTGAAGGTGTGGTGGCTATGGAGGAAGTATGGCTGTGTTCTTGGGCTGGGGGAGGACGAAAATGAGAGAGGGATAAGTGATTTGGCCACTTAAATGGCCTTAAATGAGCTTAAGGGCACCAAAACACACTTAACAAGCTTAACCTTGCTTTATGTCATTTTCCTTCTCACTAATTATGGTTTCTTTGTCTTAAACTCATTGGTACACATGTGCCCAACATTTTTTACTAATTATCAAGTCTTGGCTGCCTCCCCCGTGGTGGGATAACCCCACAATTCCACCCTTAAACTTAAGTCAAAAGCTTGAACAACTTAAGGTTTACACTAGGACATTTAGGTCTTTATTGCTTTTAGTGTTTCCTTTGTCCAAACTTGTCTTCTATGAGTAATTTGGTCCTCCAATAGCACTTTTATACCATTCATATCCTTCCCATAACTCTCTAAGTCTTTTTCTTGAGAGTTTTGCAATTGAGTACCTGAATTTCCAAAACCTTACAAAAAAAGTCCATAGGGTGCTTGACAAACAAGCAATCCTTTAGGATTTTCTTGGGGGCCAAGTTACCAACTTGGAACACTTTTAAGGAGGTGTTGATCATGCCTTTTACCCCCCCCCCCACACTTCAATCACTATGGTGAGAATTACACAATATAATGATTTTTAGGCATTATGAAACACTTGTAATTCTCCCATTTTGTGAGGTGGTAACAATCAAGCTCATGGCTCTCTTCCAAGCTTAGCCTTAGCTCCATGGATGCTTGAAAATACAGTAAACAATCCATGAGAGAAAGAGAACCCATACCAAGATGGGTAGGCCAAATTTTTGTTGGGTTTCGGGAGCCAAACAGCGCAGTGGAATTTAACCGAAACCCTCCAGGATCCAAGTGAAACGGGGTAAACCGGGTGTTCGAAAATTTTCATACCTAATTTTCGATTGAGATCTCTCACTCAACTGTAGTGTCAAATCACAAAACCTGAACAGTTGACGTGTTCAAGCTCTCTACGGTATCCACACGAGCCTCTCGGGATCACCACGCTTCCACCACGTCCCGGCAGATGCGTTTCTCTTGCACTCGTAGTGCTAGCTTGCGTCCTCCAAGGAATTGCAAGAGAAGAGTGTGGCTGTCCTTTTTGGAGGCTAGGGCAAGGAGACCTACGAATTTCTCACTTAAAAGTTGTATTTATAGTGAGACTCAACTTCCAGGCCTAATGGGTTTCAAACCCTAATCCAATTAGGATTTAATTTCGGGCTTAATAATGGCTCAACTCTTGGGCCCATTATTAATATGAAATTAAAGTGAAACCATAACCCAAATAATTAGCCCATGCACTCTAATGATCCAAATAGCTCTATGTGTGCGACCCAATAGGCTCTTATCACGTTAGCAATGATCATAAATCACATTTATGATCATAAGCAATGAGCGGTATCTAGCAACATATCATTTCTACCCAAGTGACAAGATTGTCGATGATTCGACTATACCTTTATGATCATAATCGATATATGCCATTGTCCCTTTGTCCAAGATATCAAGACTAAGCACGAGACATGGAATGTGTCACTCTCGTATAGCCCAATCTTTGGTTTCTTGATTACCGAGTAGACTAACTTAAACTGATGACATTGATATCGTATATCAACTCATCCGAGCATGGCCATGCATTTTCGAAGTCTCACTCTATCAAGGGGCCCGAAGATATCGCTCCCGTTACATAGGATGGACAAATCCCATCTTGATCATACAAATCCCTCCGCATGATATGTGACATACCCAATGACCTCCTTCAAGTTCACTCAGTTATGAACAACAAAGGAAAGTATCAAAGTATGTGACTCACATGTAGGGAACCTTGATGATCTTAGGTCGAAGGACTACATATACCATGATCACTATGAGAATCACTTATGACACTCATATAACAATCCATGAAGTGTTCTCATGGTGGGTCGGTCCAGTACACAAGTTCTCCAACTTGTACCCATATGTAGACTACATATCTCATATTAGTCTCCACATATGCTAGTCGTTATGTATTATTGCAACCCGCTCCACAATAATACTAGACCAAGGACTTTTTAAGAATATCATTATTCTAGGGTTACAATTATGTTTGTTAAGTTACGCAGAAACAAAACAACAAACATAATTGCTGGATTAATGCCTTAATAAAATATCATGACTCAATGTGCAAAAATACAATCATCTCATGATTGGCTTTTGGGCACAACACTAACAATTTTAACCTTGATCCTTGAAGCACCCAAGCAATAGCTCTAGTTTGCTTCTAATTGCTTCATTTTGCCTTCAATTTCAAGTAGCTTTAAGTTTGAAGGTATAGTGGCTATGGAGGAATTGTCTAGGAGAGGACTGGCTTTCTTTTTGCTAGTGGAGGCTGAAATTGTGGAGAGATAAGGACCAAGATGGACTTTAAATGGTCTTAAGTGCACAAACACATTTAACTAGTCTTAACCATGCTTTATGTCCTTTTCCTTGCTACAAGACCATGGTTTATTAACCTTAATTTCTTGGCCCACATTTGAATTCCTTATCCCATGCCTTAGCTGCCCTCCCTAGTGTGGGATAACCCCACAATTTCACCATTTAACTTAAGTCGAAGATACACACATCTTAAGGCCTATATTAGAACATTTAGCTCCTTTATGCCTTTTTTTGTTTTCTTTGTCCTTAATTGTCTTTCATAAGCAATTTGGTCCTCAAATAGCGCTTTCATACCATTCATATCCTTCTCATAACTCCACAAATCTATTTTGTGAAAGTTTTTCAATTAAGTACCTAAATTTCCAAAATCTTACAAAAAAGTCTATAGGTTGCTTAACAAACAAGCAATCCTTAAGGCTTTTCTTGGGGGCCAAGTTACCAACTTGGAACATTTTTAAGGAGGTGTTGATTATGCTTTTTACCCCCATACTTCAATCACTATAATAAGAATTACATAATATAATAGTTTTTCACCATTATGTTTCACTTTGTAATTCTTCCATTTTTGTGAGGTGCTAACAAAAACAACTTCGGTGTCTATCGGAGTCATATTCTTCATCTTCGTACCTCTTATCCTCATCCCTTTTTTTCTCAGGACTTCGAGGAGGGCATACATAGGTAGTGTTAAAGTTGTCCTTACTCAATCAAAGACTTGATGTACTTCCTCAGCTGGAATCAGTTTTCGGTGTCATGATCATGGTTTTTATGAAATTAGCAGTTCTTCTTCATGTTTTTTTATTCTCTGAGGCCATGGGCTTAAGACATTGGATGTTCACCCCTTGATTTTCCAAGGCCATTAGAATATTAGTTCTTGTTGTGTTCATGGGAGTGAATGCCATCTGCCTTTTTCCTTGGACCTTCCATGGTTGGCTTCCTCCTTCCCCCTAGTACCAAGGTTAGGCCTGGTGGACCTCAGATGACTGATGATCATACTTTGGTCTCCTCATTCTCAACTTTTCGGCTGTTATCTGCTGTTTGGCACTTCAATAAAATTCTCTAAACATCTTTGAGAGGTCTTTTGAGAATTCATAAAACAACTGGAGTCCCTTTTGAGGCCTTTGGTCATTGCCAAGATCTAAATTTTAGGACAAAAATCTAGGACATTAAGAGCCTTACAATTAAACCTTTCAACGTAGTCCCGAATGGTTTCTCCATTTTTTTGGGCTTGTTGAACATTTGGACGGGCATTTTCATAGTCAGACGACTTTCTGATGAATTGCTGTGTAAAGGCTATAGACAGCTCTTAGAACCTGGTGGTCGTTCCCAGTGCCAGAAAATTGTACCAGGCTGTGGCTGGTCCTGAAAGGGTCACTTTAAAGCATTTTCAAAGGTTGGCATCGCTGGCTCTATGTAACACCATACTTTTTCTATACTTCAATAGGTTAGCCTAAGGATCACTCTGACTGTTGTAACTTTTGAGCCAAGGCATTTGAAAATTGCTAGGCATCAGGGCTTCAGCTATTGCACGAATTAATGAAGACTCATCTCCTACAAAAGTCTTAAAAAGTCTCTACCAAACAGGTTCTCGGGAAACTTGTTTTTCGACCTTGTCAAGTGTTTCTATGAGCTTTTTCATCAGTGCTGTAGTAGCACCTTCTTCTCCCCATCAAAAGTCCCCCGGCACTAAGGAGTAACGTCTTCTTCTAGCTGAATAACTTCACTGACAATGAGGAGTTTTTCCCAAGCGAAAAGGACTTCATTAGTGAAAAAATCTATGTTCCTTTTAGCATGATTGCCTCGCCCTACAATTTTGAGGTAGCAGGTCTTCCATTGACGACTTGTTATGGAGGCTCCCATTAGAAATACTTCGACGAGGCGATTTGGGGCCTTGCTCAATAAGCCATTGTGGAGAAGCCGTTCTGCCACATAACCTAGCCTGGGATAGGCGTTGGTCGAGCTACTGGTTCATTTCAGCCACTATGGAGCATTGAAAGTCACACAAAAAATTCATAGTGACCGTCAAAGATTGTTCATCCTCAGGTAGCGAAAGCTCCTATGGTGTGCTTCTTGTGGATTAAGGCCCAACCATGAACTGAGGATTAGGAACCCCTTTATCCTTAGAATGGGGATTTTCACAACAACTATCTGGGACCGCCCACAAATGGCACCAAATAATGCTCCAACACATCTTCTATGTAGGACATCCTCAACTTCAAAGAAGTGATTGTTGCCAAGAAGTATCTACAAGAAAAATCAGGGGTCAAAGGGTTCCCTCAAGTATTACCAGGGAATAAATTTTCGATGCCCAAGTTTGTAGGGAATAGGTAATGAATAGAGAGGAAGATTAAGTTAAAGAATGGGAGAGTCTGGGTCCCTTACCTGGGTGCCCCCTTATGGTATTTGTAAGGTAGTAGAACAGAGGGTCGTTGTATTCTATGTGAGGAGATTAGGACACATGGATGATTAGATCCTAGGGTGCCACACCTCGCTCAGGCCCTGGCCTATAAGTTTCTAAATTAACTCACCAGCCCAACTCCAAAATTTAGTTTCTAGCATTCGGCCAAGCAAACCATGGCAACATTAAGTCTTAGTTTCTTAAGTTGAGAGGCCTGGGAGGTGGACCAGGTGGCTTTAAAACAAGTCCAACAATACTTGCAGCGAAGGCAAGGCCCAATACCACTAACTTGCACAACAAGCAAGGTTTTAATTGAATACTTGCATACCAAGCAAGGCAACACTTAATGAAGTTTTTAAGTGCATAATTGGTGTGCAATCAAGTGTGCTATCTATATGACAACCAAGAAGCCACATTATTGGTTTAGATTTTGAAACCATAAGTTAATATGTACATGATGCTCTCGGTCAACAACATACATATAATGATGCTCAACATTTCCATAAGACTAGGCCCATAACTATTCACATAAAAGTGCCATACATTGGCCCAAAATATTCAGCATACATGTACAAGCATAAAGCCATCCATAAGCCCATACATAACTTGGCATACAATCCCAACAAAAGCATCACAAGTCTAGGCATCAAGGACTACACATATGTACACAAAAAGGGTAGTCTACCTAGAGTCCAACATGGCTACATGCCATGAAACCGAAAGCTAAACATGCCAAGTTATTACATACCAAGACCATTAATGGTCAAACAGAACTTTGAGAATTCCATACAAAAGCACACACTGCAACACCAACCCAATTGCCTGATTCATTGTCATGAAAGTAAATACTATGATCAGAGCCAAAGTCCAAGTGTCCATAGCTTTTCCTAGACAAGTCTCCAACTATAGCCTGCATACTTATCACATAAGTCTCGGCCAACCAAGAATATAAGACTTGTAATGTACTAGAACTAATAAGCCAAGCACACATTGGCACATACCTCGCTAAACAAGCAAACAAGCACTAAACACAAGTACAGAGCAAACTAGTGCTACTCAGGCCGAATGTCTTTGCCTGAAAATAAAAGGATGGGCAGTGAGTAAAACTCAGTAGGATTCACTTATACATATTCAACTCTAATAAGAGTCTATTTAGTTAAGCTGAGTATTCACTCAAAGCTTAACCTCCCATTAGCTAGCTTTACCTGCAAAACAAACACAAAGACAAGGAAAACCAAGCATATACATATACAAGATAAATAACCATGGCATAAAATCCACAATTCCATAAGTGGGGTTAGCAAGCACATGGAAAGCACCAAAGCACACAAGAACACACACACACTCCACATTTTGCTCTCGGCCCAAATAATCATACATGTACCCATGTGCACATTGCACACAAAACACCATCAAACCATCCACTTCCACTTAGAGCTCCAAAATGCTAAGCAAATAGGCCACATTTACTTGCATTTCTAGTACATGTACATTAGTTAATTAGCTAATCAACAATTCAACCGAGTGAAAACTCAATAGCCCATCAAGCAACTAAGGTCATTTGGCAAATTTCAACCATCACTTAGTCACTCTAAACACTTGAACCATGGTAATTCACCAAGCAATATCAAGTGTTAGTGAACCCTACCTCAATATGCTCTCGGTCACAACCAAACTTCAAATGCCCAAGTGTTCCTCAATCACAATGCCTACCATAACAACACATAGGCATCAACAACACATAATCATGGATTAAATACCATGTACTCCAAGAAGAACACCAAGATACACTAGTTCAAACTCTCGGCCAAAATGCCCAATTCCTTATATTTATGTTCTTCATCAAACTAACTCATTACATGATCATCTAATCATCAATAAACATTGTTCATGGCACCATTACCATGCAATTAAATGAAGAACACCTAATTACACTAATCCATGCTCTCGGCCATAATGCCCATTTTCACACTTTAATGTTCTTCATCAATTTAATCCATCATATAATCACCAAATCATCAATAACCCTTATTCATGGCACCATTACCATGTAATCAAATGAAGAACATAACATTACCTCAAAATGAGCTTCTCGGCCAAACACTAACTTGCACACATTGATGTTCCTTGCTCAAAATTGCCTAGCATAAGATCAAATAGGCACCAATTAACCTTAATCATGGACTAATTTCCATGGAACTCAAGAAGAACACCAAGATTACTCATCCAATACTTTCGGCCAACAACCAACTTTCAAACCAACATCAAACTTGTTCAATTAACTCAATCTAACAACAATTGAGCTTCTAAATCCCTTGTTCATGGAAGAAATACCATGGAAATCAAGAGATACAAAGAATACCTTGGAACCCTAGCTTGATTTGGCTCGGCCCTTCACCAAAACTCAAGAACAAAGCTTGATTCCAAGTAGTCTAAAGCCGAAACAAGTCTTCCAAGCTTGAATCCTTCAAATGCCCTCAAGATTTCTTGAATTCAAGACCAAAGTGTGGATGAACTCTCATGGAAGAGCTCTCGGCCAAGCAAGAGCAAGGTAACCCGAAATGAACAAATGGCCTTGACTTAGTTTCGGCCGAAAGACACATGTGATTTAGTTAGCAAATATACTAACTTTTGTCTCCCATTTCTTTGCATGAAACAATGTAGTCCTTAGCTTCATATGATCACAAGGCCGCCACTTAAACTTGTGTCCTAAATGGACATTTAAGTCACTTCATGGCCTATAATGCCATGTACACATCAAACACAAGTACCAAAGTGCTTTAATTCCCCATGTGTAACCGGCCATGTAACTAGAATAAAAACTAGTTAATTTAACTAGTTAACTAGTGAATAGTTCTTTAGTGGTAGACAAGACTTGACTAGCAATCATTATTGTCTACTAGTTTTGGTCTAGTCTTGCACTAGTCATCCAATAAACTTGCATGGCCGAAAATGCCAACTTTAAGTTTGTAGTTTTAATTGTACCACTAATCTGAGTGTACAATTTGATCCCCCTTCTCTGTTTCCTGTCAGTTTTCCATAGTCCAGCTTCTAGGTGCAGTTAAGGCCTGAAGGTTTCTAGTTTTGCACATAGATCACTGTACTAGTTTCCATAGTTCTCCTCACTCTCCTTTATTCTTTTCTTTGTTTTCCTTTGTTTTTCTTGGCCTAAGCCAAGCACTTAGGAGGTACCTAACATAGGGTCCCAAGTCTGTACCCTGAAGATGGTGTCTTTAGCTGACCTGAAAAGGATGGTAGGTGGTTGGGCTATGACACCAGACCAGAGGTCATGGTTATGGCTCTCATCAATGGTCCTAGAGGCCATGTGTTTAGGTTTATCCTTGGGGTCTCCTCAGTGTTTTCCAGGGGTGCTAGGAGTTCAAGGATCCCACTTGTTACCGTAGGTGGCTCGTGTTCAAGGTTGATGCGTGCTCTGAGGTATCTAGGGCTTAGCCTCTTTGGCCATCAACCTTTTTCTTCTACTTTCATGCTTCGTCCTCTTTGTCTTAGTGCCTTTGCTCCTGAGTCTTAGCCTTACCCCACCCCGCCTCACCCTACCTTCACCTTTCACCCCACCCTTGTGCCACCCTCCCTCACCTTACCTTGCCCTCATGCCACAGTCGCTAGCCTTCCTCTCACCCTTCCTTGCCTTGCCCTTAAGCTGCCGCCATCACCTCGTCTTGCCCCTCATGCCATTGTCATTCGCCCTGCCTTGTTGACGTTGAAATGCTACCAAATCACCATGAGCTCCTCATCCTGTTAGTGTTGTGCCCAAAAGCCAAATATGAGATGATTGTATTTTTACACATTAAGTCATGATATTTTATTAAGGCATTAATCCAGCAATTATGTTTGTTGTTCTGTTTCTACGTAACGTAATAAACATAATTGTAACCCTAAAATAATGATATTCTCAAATATCCCTGGTCTAGTATTATTGTGGAGCGGGTTGCAATAATACATAACGATTAGCATATGTGGAGACTAATATGAGATATGTAGTCTACATATGGGTACAAGTTGGAGAACTTGTGTACTGGACCGACCCACCATGAGAACACTACATGGATCGTTATATGAGTGTCATAAGTGATTCTCATAGTGATCATGGTATATGTAGTCCTTCGACCTAAGATCATCAAGGTTCCCTACATGTGAGTCACATACTTTGATACTTTCCTTTGTTGCTCGTAACTGAGTGAACTTGAAGGAGGTCATTGGGTCTGCCACATATCATGCGGAGGGATTTGTATGATCAAGATGGGATTTGTCCCTCCTATGTAACGGGAGTGATATCTTCGGGCCCCTTGATAGAGTGAGACTTAGAAAAATGCATGGCCATGCTCGGATGAGTTGATATACGATATCAATGTCATCAGTTTAAGTTGGTCTACTCGGTAATCAAGAAACCAAAGATTGGGCTATACGAGAGTGACACATTCCATGTCTCGTGCTTAGTCTTGATATCTTGGACAAAGGGACAATAGCATATATCAGTGATGATCATAAAGGTTTAGTCGAATCATCGACAATCTTGTCACTTGGGTAGCAATGATGTGTTGCTAGACACCGCTCATTGCTTATGATCATAAATGTGATTTATGATCATTGCCAACGTGGTATGAGCCCATTGGGTCGCACACATAGAGCTATTTGGATCATTAGAGTGCATGGGCTAATAATTTGGGTTTTGGTTTCACAATAATTTCGTATTAATAATGGGCCCAACAGTTGAGCCATTATTAAGCCTGAAATTAAAGCCTAATTGGATTAGGGCTTTGAAACCCATTAGGCCTGGAAGTTGAGTCTCACTATAAATACAACTTTTAGTGAGAAATTCGCAGGTCTCCTTGCCCTAGCCTCCCAAAAGGACAGCCGCACTTTTCTCTTGCAATTCCTTGGAAGGCGCAAGCTAGCACTACGAGCGTAAGAGAAACACATCTACCGGGATGTGGTGGAAGCGTGGTGATCCCGAAAGACTCGTGTGGATACCATAGAGAACTTGAACACGTCAACTGTTTAGGTTTTGTGATTCGACTCTACAGTTGAGCGAGAGATCTCAACTGAAAATTAGGTATGAAAATTTTTGAACACCCAGTTTACCCCGTTTCACTTGGATCCTGGAGGGTTTCGGTTAAATTCTGCTGTGTTGTTTGGCTCCTGAAGCCCAACAGTGGTATCAGAGCTGCTGGTGAACCCTAAATCGGGATTGAATGTTGAATCGCTTGATGTTATGTGTTCAGTTGTTTTCCTCCATGATTAATTAGATTGATTTATGATGCATGAAACCAGAAGTCGTAATGAACATATGACATAGATGAAGAAACGACACTAGTTGGTTAATGAGATTAACCCGAAATTGATAGGTATAAGATACCTATATGGATTAGGATTCTTGCAATAGTTGCAAAAACCCTAGCTTGGTTCGAATTCAACCTGTTCGGGCACCGAAAGTAAGGTGTTTTTGGTGGCACCAATGGAGGAGTCTAGGGTGCCTACTTGCTCGAAATAAAAGATCTCAGGCTAAGCATTTGTAAGACAATTTTTTGCGCCGGGGGGGCAGCGCAACCCCCCGCAAGGGTGGCCCCTCTTGACCCCGTCCGCTGACCGGTCAGCGGAACAACTGCCTGCTGATCGGCCAGCGATACCCTTTTCTTTTCTTAGGCTTTTATGATATTCTCATTGGCTTGAGAATATCACATAGTTTGGGTTATAACCATGTCACGTTTACTTTCTTGTAAGCATGAGATGCATGTTTTATATTTGTATGTGATGCATGTATAAGACAACCGGAGATAACAAATTGGTGAGATCAAAAGAAAAATCCCTCAAACAAATATTAAGTCATTAAATGTGATGCCTTCCAAATGTTGGCACTCGTCAAGACTTTGATCAACATTAGGTGGGTTTGCCAAAGCAAAGCACCTATGTTCATCTTGGTAAGGTGCGATGGGATAATAGTGATATCCAAATTGCTAACTTTGGGTCCGACTTAACTAAGTCATCCTAATAGGATTAGGGACTTAGAGGCATAGAGTTGGGCTTAAGTTCATGAGATGAGCTTGGACAAGTGTTGTTCACCCAACTATCCAAGAGTTGCATAAGATGCAATTGGCAAGGAGTTGCCTACCTAAATAGCTGTAACTTGAGAGAAAAGCCAAAGCTGACTCAGGTTGTGGTAAAATATGGATCTTGGCCCACTAGAATACCTTAGCGTTGAGGTGTTCCAAAATAATATCAAGGGTTATTATTTTGAGAAAAATAGTGGGAGTATCGTTTAATAAAAGTCCTTATTAAATGAATTAAAATACATGACTCTTACACTGCATATTTACTGTTGTAGATAACCATGGCACAAAACACATCAACACTTTCATTGCGATCGATCCTTGAGAAGGAAAAACTGAATGGAACCAACTTTCTCAAATGGTACCAAAACTTGAGGATAGTCCTCAAGCAAGAGAGAAAGGCTTATGTCCTAGAGCAGCCCATTCTTAATGAGCCTACTGCCACTGCTCCAAGAGCTGAAAGGGATGCTCACAAGAGGCATTCTGATGATGCTTTGGATGTTGCATGCCTCATGCTTATTACCATGGAATCTGAGCTTCAGAAGCAACATGAGAACATGGGGGCGTTCGATATGATCGAACATCTCAAAATGCTTTTCCAAGAGCAAGCTAGGCATGAGAGGTTTGAGACCTCTAAGGCATTGTTTCAGTGCAAGATGTCTGAGGGAAGTCCCGTGGGTCCTCATGTGCTCAAGATGATTGGGTACATTGAGAATCTTGAGAGTTTGGGATTTGCTCTTCAGAAAGAGTTGGCTGTTGATGTAGTCTTGCAATCATTGCCTGAAAGCTACAGTCAGTTCGTCATGAACTATAACATGAACGACCTTGACAAGTCCCTCCCTGAATTGCTCAACATGTTGAGAACTATTGAGCAAAACCTTAAGAAGGCTAAGCCCATTTTGATGGTTCAAAAGGGCAAGGGAAAGGGAAAAGCCAACAAGAAGAAGGATAAAGCTAATGGACAGTCCAATGCCAATTCTTCTTTAGCTGCACTGAAACCAAAGGGTGGTGTGGCAAAGAAAGGGGAGTGCTTCTATTATAAGGAACCTGGACACTGGAAGCGCAACTGCAAGCTCTATCTTGAAGAACTTGCTAAGGAAAAGGGAAGTAAGACTTCCACTTCAGGTATTTTTGTTATAGAGGCTAACTTTTCTACTTCCTCATCTTGGGTATTGGATACTGGATACTGGATGTGGATTTCACATTTGTGCAAATGTGCAGGATCTAAGTAGAAGTAGAAGATTGACCCGAGGTGAAGTGGACCTACGTGTTGGAAATGGAGCAAGGGTTGCTGCCTTAGCCGTAGGGACTTATGTTCTCACTTTACCTAGTGGATTAGTTTTAGAATTAGACAACTGCTACTTTGTGCCTACTATTACTAGAAATTTGATTTCTGTTTCTTGTTTGGACAAGAAAGGTTTTTCATTTATAATAAAGGACAAATGTTGTTCTATTTATTTGAATGAAATCTTTTATGGTAGTCCTCAACTTAGCAATGGGTTGTATGTTCTAGACCTCAAAGATCCAATCTATAATGTGAATACCAAGAAGGTCAGATTAAATGATTCGAACCCGACCTATCTTTGGCACTATCGCCTAGGCCATATAAATGAGACCCGCATATCCAAGCTCCATAAGGATGGACTCTTGGACTCATTTGATTTTGAATCATATGAGACATGTGAGTCATGTTTGTTGGGCAAGATGACCAAAGCCCCATTCACAGGGCAAAGTGAAAGGGCTAATGACTTACTAGGACTCATACATAGTGATGTATGTGGCCCTATGTCTACACAAGCTAGAGGAGGTTTCCAATACTTCATTACTTTCATTGATGACTTCAGCAGATATGGCTATGTGTATCTTATGAGACACAAGTCAGAATCCTTTGAAAAGTTCAAAGAATTCAAGAATGAAGTAGAGAATCAACTCGAGAAGAGTATCAAAGTGCTTCGATCAGATCGAGGTGGAAAGTACTTGGATCGAGAATTCCTTGACTATCTGAAGGAGTGTGGTATAGTATCACAACTCACTCCACCAGGTACACCTCAATGGAATGGTGTATCTGAAAGGAGAAATCAAACTCTGTTAGACATGGTTCGCTCTATGATGAGTCAAGCTGACCTTCCAAACTCCTTTTAGGGACATGCTCTAGAGACAGCCGCTTTTACACTAAACTGAGTTCCATCTAAATCGGTTCAAAAGACACCATATGAGATATGGAGTGGGAGGCGTCCCATTTTATCTTTTATGAAGATTTGGGGCTGATGGCCTGCGGTGGCTTCATCGTGTGTCATTGTGCGGGTAGGGAAGACTTCTGATGGAAGAGAGCACTTTTGGAGGAGATTCCCCAGCGGAGGGTACCTGAAATACTCCAGAAAACGCAGGTCAGGAGTGTTGGGTTTCGGGAGCCAAAAAGCACAGCGGAATTTAACCAAAACCTTCCAGGATCCAAGTGAAACGGGGTAAACCGGGTGTTCAAAAATTTTCATACATAATTTTTGGTTGAGATCTCTCACTCAACTGTAGAGTCGAATCACAAAACCTGAATAGTTGACATGTTCAAGCTCTCTATGGTATCCACACGAGCCTCTCAGGATCACCACGCTTCCACCACGTCCCAGCAGATGCGTTTCTCTTGCACTCGCAGTGCTAGCTTGCGTCCTCCAAGGAATTGCAAGAGAAGAGTGCGACTGTCCTTTTCGGAGGCTTTCTCACTAGGGCATAGGAGACTCAACTTCCAGGCTAATGGGTTTCAAAGCCCTAATCCAATTAGGCTTTAATTTCGGGCTTAATAATGGCTCAACTCTTAGGCCCATTATTAATACGAAATTAAAGTGAAACCATAACCCAAATAATTAGCCCATGCACTCTAATGATCCAAATAGCTCTATGTGTGCCACCCAATAGGCTCTTACCACATTTGGCAATGATCATAAATCACATTTATGATCATAAGCAATGAGCGGTGTCTAGCAACACATCATTGCTACCCAAGTGACAAGATTGTCGATGATTCGACTAAACTTTTATGATCATCACCGATATATGCCATTGTCCCTTTGTCCAAGATATCAAGACTAAGCACGAGACATGGAATGTGTCACTCTCGTATAGCCCAATCTTTGGTTTCTTGATTACCGAGTAGACTAACTTAAACTGATGACATTGATATCGTATATCAACTCATCCGAGCATGGCCATGCATTTTTCTAAGTCTTACTCTATCAAGGGGCCCGAAGATATCATTCCCGTTACATAGGAGGGACAAATCCCATCTTGATCATACAAATCCCTCCGCATGATATGTGACATACCCAATGACCTCCTTCAAGTTCACTCAGTTATGAGTAACAAAGGAAAGTATCAAAGTATGTGACTCACATGTAGGGAACCTTGATGATCTTAGGTCGAAGGACTACATATACCATGATCACTATGAGAATCACTTATGACTCTCGTATAACGATCCATGTAGTGTTCTCATGGTGGGTCGGTCCAGTACTGATGGCCTACGGCGGCTTCTATGTGTATCTCATGTTAGTCTCCACATATGTTAGTCAATAAAATATCATGACTAATGTAAAAATACAATCATTATTGAGACTCCGGCTAACTACCCTTACTAGCGGGCCTCTTCCAACTGCACCCGGAGAATCTGGCAACCATATCATTATTTGTCTGGGATTCTACATATAGATTTAGGAAGTTATAGTGGCCGAGGTTCAAAAAACATAATTGTTGGATTAATGCACTTAATAAAATATCATGACTCAATGTGCAAAATCCCCAGTGGAGGATACCTGAAATACTTCAGAAAACACAGGTTAGGAGGTCCCCGGTGTGTATTCCCGGGGAGGAGCCTCCGACGCCCAAGTCAGTACCTTCAGATAACTGTATTATGTGCTATTTTGTGTATTCAAAGAGAACTTTCTTCGTACCTTGCTAGAATGCTTTCTGGATGTTTATAAAGAAGGCGTACAGAAGCCATTCCGCTTTTGTGGTCGTCCCAGATTATGACACGTGTCCGGTGGGATGGAATCCCTGCTTTTCTGGGAATGAAGGGACACTCATCTCAGCAAAAGTCGCCTGGTTGGAAACCTAGTCATTCCGGGAGTGTCGTTTCGAGGTGTCCCTCCGATAGCGTGCCCCAGTGATAGCGTGTCAGAATGTACTTAGGGAACGACTTTTTAGGGAGGTGTCAGAGGCTCCTTAAATGCTTTGTTCGTACTCTCTGAGGTTACTCTATCGTCTCGGGGAATATATTCCCCGTGGATGGTTCCTCCGAGGGGTACTTCTGTTTCCGAAGAGGGTTTGATCGCTCTGCCGAGGTTGGTCCTACCACTTCCTAAGGAAGTGAATTCCCTACCTTAGGCCAGGGAGATCGTTCATCCTTCTGACCCTGGCTGGTAGTTTCCCCCTGCCTAAGTCGGTACTCCGTCAAGTCTGGGAGCTCGGCCAGTGATGGGCACCTCGGCTATCACATGCCCCTTCCTGGAGAGCCGGAGCGGGGGCTTCGGCTATGTTTTCGAGAAGGTCCCTTTGCCGATCTGCCGGCTGAAACTTTTCTTGGAAAGTTGCCTCACTTCAGAAGGCGTTTCCTCGGAGCTGAGGTACCCTCCTCTAGTTTTCTTGATGTCCTCGGAATGCATGATACTTTTTTCTTTTTGCTTTTTCTGGCGCGGGTTTGTGAATCATCGCGTCCTTTGGCCAGGCGTGTCAGTCATGGGTGACCGTGCCTCGATTTTCGTGATGCCAGAGAAGGGTGTCCTGGTTCCTCGCGCCGTGTGACACGTGGACGCTGTTGGATGGCGAAATAGTTATGTTGGTTACGTCAACTGCACCTCTTCGCCTTCAAGGAGTAATAATGAGGCGGTTACATCTTCAAAGGATGATTATGACGACATTTCACTTATCCTTCTTCGGTCTATATAAGCACCTTCTGTCCTATTTTGCCTCACTCTTTTGTTTTAGCTCTTGTCTACTCTAAACCCTTTTCTTGCCGTTTTCCTTTTTCCAGCGGCGGTTCTTACGGCAGAGTGACCTCCAGCGATTCCTTGCTGCGGTGCTTCGCAGCAAAGTCTCTGGTGGGTGTTCCTTTTTGTGGTTTGTCGTTGTTCCTCTGTTTCTCCGAAAGTCATCTCTCTTTTTCTGTTTGAAAAATGTCAAATCCGACTCCATTAAATCCGAGTCCATTGATGACTATGCACCCTCTTTCTGAAAACTTTGTTTCTCTTGAGGCTTACCCCTGTTCCACTACTTTGGAAAAGATGACAAAGTGGGTGGCCAAGTACCACCTCCCTTCTTACATCACACCTAGGTTACCTTTACTGGGATCTTATGCTTACGCAGCTGCTTTTTCAGGGGAAGTTACCGTTTACCTAGCTCAGCTAAAAGCCAGTCTTCGATATCCCCCTCATAGCATGATATGCGAATTCTGCAAATTCCACGGTATTGCCGTGAACCAACTCCCCCCAAATTCTTACTCTTACTTTAATGCTTTCCTCTGCATGTGCGGGGTGTTCCGCATAAACCCCCACTTCCTATTCTTCATGCAATACTACAAACTCCACCCAGTCCCGAAGGGTGGTTTTTACTACCTCCTTCCCCGAGGGTCCGGGAGTAAGAAGTTTATGTTTACCTTCGACAATAAGGATAGTTGGCGAGGGTGGCAGAATAAGGTTTTCTTTTTCCGGGTTCCCGAGTCTTGGAGCCATGTGCCTATTAGATGGGCTTCGGGGACTTTGAAGGCCGACGTCATCGATCCCCGGAAGCTCTTCACTCCAGTATTGCTTGCCGATTTTGACAACTTCGACAAACGTATTCGATTAGTAGCGGACTGGGACTCCGGGGCTCCGTCACGTTCACCCTACCCTTTTCCCATTAAGTGGGATCTTATGTCAGAGGAAGTTCTTCGGGAACTGGGAGTGATAACTGCCCATAAGAGTGACCCCGGCATGCCCGTGCCTGTTCTTCCGGGGAAGAAAGCCTGGATAGTCATGCTCCTTCGGCGTGAAATTTCTTATCAGGCTTTTTCCGAGAGTAAGTCATCTTCTAGGGTTTGGTATCTGCTTTCCTTTTGGACTTCCACTGATATTTTACCTTTTTGCATAGATGGGCGATCAGTCTGCCGAGTTTTATAAATCACTCTTCGACAGTCAGGCTGAGCGGGGGGAGCAAGTACGCAGGAAGACTTCTGGTAAGAGGAAGAAGTAGATTACCGGCCCTTCTAAGTCCAAGAAGGCCAAGGCTACCACTCCTTCTCCCCCCGAGAACGTAGTTGAGGTGGAAGATCAGTCCTCTGCTCAACTTCCGACCGCCGCGAACCCTCCTCCGGACCCTGCCCTTCTCGGGGAAACACTGAGTCCTGCCCCTGCCACCAAGATTCTAGCAGAGCGAAGGTCTGCTCAGGGGTTTGAAGAGGGCAGAAGGAGGAAAGGAAAGAATGTCCCTGAGGATGTTCGGGAGGTCGGTTCTGAAGAATGCGTCCCCGAAGTTCCACCAGGTTGGTTCATTAGCCATTATGTTACAAATCTCAGTATTTTTTGTATCTACGATTTTTTGGATGAATGGCTAAGGGATGATGTCTTGACGGAACTTTGGCATGACCTTGCAGAGAACGCCCCTACTGCTTCCTGGGTAGAGATTCATGCTCGTCAGAGGGCTCTTCGGGACCGACGAATTCCGCAGGACAAGGTGCCACGGGAGCCCTTCTGGACGTTCACAGAGGACATGGATTTGTTCTCTGAGGATAGCCAGCTGATGGCTCCGCAAATGGCGGCGGGGTGCTAACTAACGCCACCTTTCAGTCCCTTACCACCGAATGTCCTAGCGAAGAAATCCTCGCGGCGAGGATGACCGAGCATGCTGCTCAGGTGATCCTTTCTTCTCTTATATCTTAAAAAATTGTTCTTCTAAGCTATCACTACCTTCCGATACTTATTTGGTGCCTCTGTTTTCTACAGCTTTTGGCATATAGCGGGTATTTCTGTGCCTGGTCAGTGAAACAAACGGAGACCCGCTCTCGGTCCGAAGATTCTTTGCGCAAGACGAAGGAGTCTCTCGCCCAATATGCCCTAAAATATGGCGAGTTAAACAAAATCGCGAAAGAGGACCTTGGGAGTCTTCGGGCCGAGGTTGTGTCCAGCAGGCAGGAGCTTCTTACCGACTTCTCATCGAAGGTTGAAGACCTCGGCTCAAAGTGCGTGACTCTTTCTTTAGAGAATGAGGCCCTTCGGAAGGAGACCGCTCAAGACAGCGAGAATCTTACGAAGGCACTCGCTTTGAATGCCGATCTCCAGGCTGAGATTGCGTCACTGAAGAAGAAAGAGATAAAGAGCAAGAAGAAGAAGAAGTTGGAGGAGAAGATTGTCGCGCTAAAAGCTGAGCTGGTGGCTCTTAGCGCCGAGAAAGCTCGTACCGAGCAGATGTCGAAGACGTCTTACCAGGATGGCTTCTGCTTGGCTCGTTACCAGGTCCTCGCTCGGCACCCTGGGCTTGACCTCTCTTACTTAGCTGCTTTGGACTTTCCCAAGGAGCCCAGATCTTCATGGTCTAAAACCGAGTGTCTCAATCTTCCTCCAGCTAGGGCTGTGGCCCCGTCTGAGCCATCCGGAGAGAGTGCTCGAAAGATGCCAGATACTCCAGCTTAGTCATAGGCTTCTTCTTTCTTTTTTTTGGTATTCTTTGTCTAGAATTTTTTAATGAAGAACTTTTCTCCATTCTCTATTCCTTCTTCCGAATATGAGTTGTCAAAAGCAAGTATGATTCTAAATGTTCATTTTTGGCGGACGCCTACGCCTTCTCTTTCGAACGAATCCTTTTTAGACTGCTGACAGGCTTTTGAGCTTAGTAAGGAACTTTACCTCAAAAGAAGAATCATTAAGGCATAGTCTTTCAGTAATGAGGCCTTATTCGTCATGTATTTTTATTGATGACTTCAGGGAGGAGTATCTTACAGGCTTTCTTCAAAAAAATGTCTAAGTATAGAATTTTTTCAGAGAGTCTGAATGCCAAGTATTCTTCAACTCCACTCCCTTAATATTACCCAACTTAAAGACCCCTGGGCGAACTTCGTTGAGGACCAAATAGGGTCCACTCTAATTTGCCCGAAGTACCCCTTCTGATGGCCTTCGCTGTTCGAACTCGGCCTTTCGGAGAACAAGGTCTCCCTTTTTGATCTCCTTTTTTCTTACATGTAAATTGGCGGTGCGTGCTATCCGCTGCTGGAAGGCCTTTCTCCTTAACTCGTCCATTTCGCGGTGTTCTTCGAGGAGGTCCAATTTTTCTCTCAGTCCAAGATTATTTCCTCCTTCATCGAACACCTGTACTCTTACCGAGGGCTGCATGACTTCAATGGGAATAATGGCCTCAGTCTCATATACGAGCGAGAAAGGAGTCTCTCCGGTGGCTCTTCGAGGAGTCCTTCAGTAGCTCCATAGCACACTTGGGAGCTCTCCTGGCCATTTCCCTTTTGCCTCTTTTAGCCTTTTCTTCAAGCCATCTTTTATTATTCTGTTAGATACCTCCACCTGCCCATTGCTCTGAAGGTGAGCCACTGGGGCAAAATGTATCTTGACGCCAAGGTCCTCCATGAATTCCTGGAACCTCTTGTCCATGAACTGAGTCCCGTTATCAGCCACTATTACCCTCGGAATGCCAAATCGGCATATAATGTTCTTCCATACGAATTTTTGAGCGTCCTTTGCCGAGATTGATGGTAGCGGTTCTGCCTCTATCCACTTAGTGAAATAGTCCACTGCGACGATGCAAAATTTTACTCTGCCGGGGGCGTTCGAGAGGGGTCCGATGAGATCAATGCCCCACATGGCAAAAGGGCAGGGGTAGTCCGTTGCACTTACTTTTTCCGAGGGTAGCTTTTGGATGTTGGCATGCCTTTGGCAGTTGTCACATCTTCGGACAAACTGCCTTGCATCCTTCCTTAAAGTGGGCCAAAAGTATCCTTGGCGGAGTATTACCCCAGCGAGGGCGTCTGTTCCTATATGGGAACCACACACCCCTCCGTGGACCTCTTCAAGTATTATTCTGACATCACCCTCGCCTACACATTTTTGTAAGGGGCTTGCATACCCTTGTCTGTACAGTTCTTCCTCAATGAGGAAGTACCTTTCTACACGCTTTCGTATTTTTGCAGCTTCTTTAGGATCCTTGGGAAGCTCCGAAGTTGCTAAATATTTCTTGAGGGAGCCTTGCCATCCCTCCGCCGAGGTTTCTATGCACATTGACTCCGTGCTGGGATGTTTTAGCACTTCGGTGGGTTCCCTGGATTTGGCCAAGGCATCAGCCTGGGTATTATCCCTTCGGGGCACGTTCTCAATGCGCACCGAGTCAAAATTCTCAATGATTCTCTGAACAAGGTCGTGATACTTAGCCAAAATTGGGTCCTTTTCCGCATACTCTCCCTTTGTCTGTCGGACTATTAACTGTGAATCACTGTGGGCCATAAGGTTCTTCACACTGAATTTTCTGGCCATTTTCAGTCCGGCTATGAGGGCTTTATATTCGGCAATGTTATTGGTAACATTAAAACCGAATTTGACTGCTTTAGAAGCTTCCATGCCTTCGGGACCCTGAAGAACTATTCCAGCTCCTTGATGCTCTGCGCCTGACGCTCCTTCGATGAAGAGCTTCCATTCTGGATCAGTCTCTGTTTCACCTCCCGCGAGTGCTTCGGTCTTTTCGATGTCCGGGATCTCAGCAATGAAGTCTGCAAGTGCCTGAGCCTTTATTGCCCTTCTAGGCTCATAAGTAATGTCGTATTCACCGAGCTCAATGCACCATTTTGACAGTCTTCCCGAATGCTCCACTTTTTTCATTACATCTCGTAAGGGCAAGTTACTTCGGACAGTGATGTTGTGTCCTTGGAAGTAGGGCTGCAATCTCCTGCCCACGAGTACTAACGCGTAGATAGCTTTTTGGAGTAGCAGGTATCTCGTCTCGGCGCCATGTAGGGACTTACTTACGTAATACACTGTCCATTGTTTCCCACCTTCTTCTTTCACCAAGACGGAACTTACCGCCTTTTCAGTGACGGCGAGGTAGAGAATGAGAGGCTCTCCTTCCCGAGGTTGCTGGAGTGTTGGGAGGCGGGTCAAATAGCTTTTGAGTTCTTCCCAGGCTTTCTGGCATTCTATATTCCATGGATGCTCCCGGATTCCGGAGGTTCCACTATCCTTGGAGACTTTGGTGAGCACTTTGAAAAACGGGCGACATCAGTCACCATACCTGGAGATGAATCTACTTAGGGAGGTGATCCTCCCGGTAAGCTTCTGTATGTCTTTGATAGACGTAGGTGTCCGGAAATTCAGCAGGGCTTTCACTTTCTCAGGGTTAGCGTCTATTCCCCTTTCTGACACCATAAACCCGAGAAATTTTCCTGCGTTTACTCCGAACACACTCTTTTCGGGATTAAGGCGAATGCCAAACTCTCGAAGTCGTTGGAAGGTTTCGGTTAAGTTGGTGATATGATTACTGGGCACTTTGCTCTTGACTATCATATCGTTGACGTACACTTCCATGTTCCTACCGATCTGTGCGTCAAATACCTTGTTCATCAGTCTTTGGTAGGTGGCTCCTGCGTTTTTGAGCCCGAAGGGCATTCTGACATAGCAGTAAGTACCTATCTCTGTGATGAATGCTGTTTTTTCCTCATCCTCGGGGTTCATTCGGATCTGATGATACCCGCTAAAGGCGTCGAGGAAGCTAAGCAGTCCGTACTCGGCAGTTGCGTCTACCAGCTGATCTATGGCCGGTAATGGGTAGGAGTCTTTTGGACGGGCATCGTTTAAATTTCGGAAGTCGATGCACATTCGGAGCTTCTCACTACCCTCTTTTGTGGCTATAACCACATTGCTGAGCCATTCGAGGTATTTTACTTCCCTTATTACCCCGGCCTCGATGAGGCGATTAACTTCGGCTTTGACGAAGGACTTTTTGTGAGCTGATAGATTCCGTTTTTTCTGCCGAACTGGTCTGACGTGTGGTTGCACTCTAAGATTGTGGTGGATTATGCCGGGGTCAACCCCAGGCATATCCTTCGGCGAATAAGCAAATAGATCCTTGTTCATGTTCAAAAAGGATACAAGCCTCTTTTTGTCCCCTTCGGCCAATTTTTTCCCAATTCAGGTGTTTCGGCCGGGGATCAATTCTACATCTTCTGTTTTTGTTTTTTTGAGGTTCTCTGTTTCTTCTGCCGTTGCCTTCTCATCCATCAAGACCATTTTTCCTTCTGCCGACGTCTGTACCTGGATCTTGGCTGGGCTTTGCCTAGCCCTTGTGAAGACTTTTCTAACCTCGGCCTGATCTATGAAGATTTCAGCATCTCCGTCCTCGGTGGCGAAGGTAACCGTCAGGTACCTTACGTCTGGCCGAATGTGAAAATTGCCCTGAGTCTGTCTTCCCAGAATGGCGTTATATGCTGACGGTACATCAATGACTATAAATCTTGTCCTGCCGGAGGCGATTAACTCTTCTTTGCTCTTGGGTGACACCCCTTTCAGCATCACAGGCAAGTTGATCTACCCAAGGACTGGAAGTTCAGATGGTTCGACGCCGAAGGTGGGGGAACTGACTGGGCTAAGGTCACTTTTTGAAATGTCTAATTTCCCCAGCAAATGAGAAAAAATGACGTCTGTGTTTGAGCCATCGTCAAGGAGCACTCTCTTAACATCCCAGTTTCCTATCCTTGCCATGACAAGGATGGGGTCGTCGTGAGGGAACTTTATTACAGACCCATCCTTATGGGTGAGCCTTCGCGGGGAGCTCCCGTACTCCATGACGGAGACTTCTCTCATTTTTCTTTTTCTCTCGGCCGAGGGTATCCCAGTAGTGATGGTTTGGATAACCCCTGCTGAGGGTGGCAGACTTTTTCGGGGACTCCGGTCCAACCGTCTATCAGATTTATACTCTTCATCGTCTGGTCTCCTCTGCTCTTCCTTTCTCCCCTTTGGAGAAGGCACCGCAAGTATCGTTGGAGTTGACCCTGTTTGATCAGGGACTCGATGTACTTCTTCAACTGGTAACAGGCTTCAGTGTCATGGCCATGATCCTGGTGAAATTGACAGAATTTTTTCATATTCCTTTTATTCTCCGGGGCCATGGCCTTTGGCCTTTGGACTGTGGTCCCTTGCCTTTCTAGCGCCATCAGAATGCTAGCTCTTGTGGTGTTCAAGGGAGAGAATGCTGCGAGCCTCTTCCCTCTTTGCCTGCAGGGCCGCTCTCCCTCGTTCTGGTGGCGCGGCTGATGGCTAGGTCCTTCGGTGCGAGGGTGTTCGCCCTTAGGTCCTCCCACTGAGTTCTTCGGCCGTCATGTGTTGCTCGGCTCTTCTATAAAATTCCCTAAGAGTTTCTGGGGGGTCTTTGGAGAACTCGTAGAACAGCTGGGAGTACCCCCGCAGTCCTCTGACCATTGCCAGGATGCGAATTTTCGGCCGAAAGTCTGGTACGCTCAGTGCTTCTCGGTTGAATCTTTCAACATAATCGCGGATGGTCTCCCCTCCTTTCTGAGCTATGTCAAACATTTGCACTGGCATTTTGGCAGTTGGCCTACTACCAATAAACTGTTGGGTGAAAGCAGTAGATAGTTCTTGGAAGCTCAAAAAACTTCCCTGGGGCAAAGAGCTATACCACGCTGTTGCTGGTCCTGAAAGCGTCACCTCAAAGCATTTACAGAGAGTGGCGTCCTCAGCACCATGGAGCACCATACTTCGCTTATATTTTGTCAGGTGCGCCTGGGGGTCACTTCGCCCATCATACGTTTCCAGGCGAGGAACCCTGAAATCACTGGGCATAGGCGCTTCTACTACCTCGCGTACAAAAGGCGATTCCTCTCCGGTGTAGGAGTCAGACAACCGGGACCAGACTGGTTTTCGCGAGATCTGTTTCTCGACCTTTTCCAGCCTTCCCAGGATTCTTTCCATAAAGGCGGCAATGCTGGTTCCTTCCTGCCATCGTGTGTTTGCTGGTAGTGGCGAATTTCTTCTTCGCCTTGGGGAACGACTCCGGCGAGGGGGAAAGGGGGACCTCTGGTAAGGGGATGCGCTCTGTTGACAGGAGGTCCTGGTCTCTTTTGGGGCTCCCCCTCTGGCGGGGCGCGCCTCAATGGGTTCACCATCTGTTGAATATGCGTCAAGGGAGTCTCTACTCCCTGAACTTCGGTGAGTAGATCGTGAGCTCCTTTCCCGACGAATGGTCGAGGGTGAGGCTCTTTGAGTGGGGGGAGGTTAGGGCAACCTCTGATCAAGCTGCTGAGTGATTTCGGCAACGATAAAATGCTGGAAATCCCATAGGAAGCTCATCGTTACCGTTACAGGACGATCGTCCTCCATCATAGAAGTTTCTGCCACAGGCAGAGTGGTCGCCTGTTGAGTCTCAGGTGCGAGGGGGGATCTTGAAATCCCTTTGTCCTTTGAGCGCCGAGTCTCCACGACGGCGACATGGGATAGAGTTCCCACAGACAGCGCCATTTGATGGCCTGTGGCGGCTTCATCGTGTGTCATTGTTCGGGTAGGGAAGACTTCTGATGGAGGAGAGCACTTTTGGAGGAGATTCCCCAGTGGAGGGTACCTGAAATACTCCAGAAAACGTAGGTCAGGAGGTCCCCGATGTGTATTCCCGGGGAGGAGCCTCCGACACCCAAGTCAATACCTTCAGATACTTGTATTATGTGTTATTTTGTGTATTCAAAGAGAACTTTCTTCGTACCTTGCTAGGATGCTTTCTGGATGTTTATAAAGAAGGCATACAGAAGCCATTCCCCTCTTGTGGTCGTCCCAGATTACGACACGTGTTCGGTGGGATGGGATCCCTGCTTTTCCGGGAATGAAGGGACACTCATCTCAGCAAAAGTCGCCTGGTTGGAAGCCTAGTCATTCCGGGAGTGTCGTTTCGAGGTGTCCCTCTGATGGCGTGCCCCAGTGATAGCGTGTCAGAATGTACTTGGGGAACGAATTTTTAGGGAGGTGTCAGAGGCTCCTTAAATGCTTTGTTCATACGCTCTGAGGTTACTCTATCGTCTCGGGGAATATATTCCCTGAGGATGGTTCCTCCGAGGGGTACTTCTGTTTCCGAGGAGGGTCTGATCGCTCTGCCGAGGTTGGTCCTACCACTTCCTAAGGAAGCAAATTCCCTACCTTAGGCCAGGGAGATCGTTCATCCTTCTGACCTCGACTGGCAGTTTCCCCCTGCCGAAGTCGGTACTCCGTCAAGTCTGGGAGCTCGGCCAGTGATGGGCACCTCGGCTATCAGGGGCTATGACGCTTATGTGAAACGTCAATCCTCTGACAAACTAGGGCCCAAATCTCAAAAATGCCTTTTTGTTGGGTATCCCAAAGAAACAAAGGGTTACTATTTCTACAATCCTTCTGAGCAAAAAGTGTTTGTTGCTCGAACTGGTGTCTTTTTGGAGAAAGAGTTTATCTCTAAAGGAACTAGTGGGAGGAAAGTAGAACTTGAAGAAATTCAAGAACAACAAGGAGACATCAAACCTAAAATGGAACCTGAACAGACACCACAAGATGTTGTGGTTCAAGAGTCTGTTCCTGTAGCACAGAGCCCACGTAGGTCTGGTAGGATTCGGCGTGAGCCTGAGAGATATGGATTTCTCATGACTCACACTGGTGATGTGATGTTCATGGATCAGGATGAGCCCACAACCTACCAACAAGCTATGTCGGGGCCTGACTCTGAGAAGTGGCTAGTGGCCATGAAATTCGAGATGGAATCCATGCATGAAAACCAAGTATGAACTTTGGTTGACTCACCTGAAGGAGTGAAACCCATAGGGTGCAAATGGGTTTTCAAGAAGAAAACTGACATGGATGGTCATGTGATTACCTTTAAGGGATAATTGGTTGCAAAAAGTTTCAAGCAAATTCATGGTATTGACTATGATGAACTTTTTCACCAGTTGCTATGCTTAAATCCATCCAAATTTTGTTCGCTATTACTGCACACTATGATTATGAGATATGGCAAATGGATGTCAAAACTACATTCCTAAATGGAAAGCTACTTGAGGATGTGTACATGACACAACCTGATGGTTTTGTCACTCCTGAGAATGCCAATAAAATGTGCCAGTTGCAAAGGTTCATTTATGGACTGAAGCAAGCTTCTCAAAGTTGGAATCTTCATTTTGATAAAGCAATCAAAGAGTTTGGTTTTATAAAAAATGAAGATGAACATTGTGTCTACAAGAAGGTTAGTGGGAGCGCTATTGTCTTCTTGGTGTTGTATGTAGATGACACACTATTCATCGGGAATGACATTCCTGAGCTACAGTCTGTGAAGACTTGGCTAGAGAAATGTTTCTCTATGAAGGACTTGGGTGAAGCAGCCTATGTGTTAGGCATCAGGATCTATAAAGATAGATCTAGAAAGCTTTTTGGCCTAAGTCAAAGTACATACATTGACAAGGTGCTAAAGAGGTTTAGCATGCAAGATTCCAGGAAAGAATTCTTGCCCATGTCACATGGTATAACTCTTTCTAGATCTCAATGTCCGAGTACACCCGAGGAGAAAGAGCGCATGAGTAAGATTCCATATGCCTCAGCAATTGGATCTATCATGTATGCCATGATATGTACTCGTCCCGATGTCTCATATACTTTGAGCATGATGAGTAGGTACCAATCAAACCCTGGTGAGAGTCACTGGACAACTGTTAAGAACATCCTTAAGTACTTATGAAGGACTAAGGATGCATTCTTGGTCTTTGGAGGTGAAGATGAGCTCGTTGTAAGGGGTTACACCGATGCAAGCTTCCAATCCGATAAGGATGATTTTAGATCGCAATCTGGTTATGTGTTTGTATTGGTGGTGGTGCTGTGAGCTGGAAGAGTTCAAAGCAAGAGACAGTGACTGACTCTACAACAGAATCTGAGTACATTGCCGCCTCTGATGCTGCGAAGGAGGCAGTTTGGATCAAGAAGTTCATCACTGAACTTGGAGTGGTTCCAAGCATTGTTAACCCGATAGAGCTCTATTGTGACAACAATGGAGCAATCGCACAGGCTAAGGAACCTCGATCTCACCAGCGATCCAAACACATACTCCGACGCTATCATCTCATTAGGGAGATCATCGAGAGGGGTGATGTAAGGATATGCAGGACTTCGACAGACAGCAACATTGCTGATCCACTGACAAAGCCCCTTACGCAGCAGAAGCATGATAGCCATTCTAGGTCCATCGGTATTAGATACATGGATGATTGGCTTTTAGTGCAAGTGGGAGATTGTTAGTGTTGTGCCCAAAAAGCCAATCATGAGATGATTGTATTTTTTGCACATTGAGTCATGATATTTTATTAAGGCATTAATCCAGCAATTATGTTTGTTGTTTTGTTTCTGCGTAACGTAATAAACATAATTGTAACCCTAGAATAATGATATTCTCAAACGTCCCTGGTCTAGTATTATTGTGGAGGGGGTTGCAATAATACATAACGACTAGCATATGTGGAGACTAATATGAGATATGTAGTCTACATATGGGTACAAGTTGGAGAACTTGTGTACTGGACCGACCCACCATGAGAACACTACATGGATCGTTATATGAGTGTCATAAGTGATTCTCATAGTGATCATGGTATATGTAGTCCTTCGACCTAAGATCATCAAGGTTCCCTACATGTGAGTCACATACTTTGATACTTTCCTTTGTTGCTCATAACTGAGTGAACTTGAAGGAGGTCATTGGGTATGTCACATATCATGTAGAGGGATTTGTATGATCAAGATGGGATTTGTCCCTCCTATGTAATGGGAGTGATATCTTCGGGCCCCTTGATAGAGTAAGACTTATAAAAATGCATGGCCATGCTCGGATGAGTTGATATACGATATCAATGTCATCAGTTTAAGTTGGTCTACTCGGTAATCAAGAAACCAAAGATTGGGCTATACAAGAGTGACACATTCCATGTCTTATGCTTAGTCTTGATATCTTGGACAAAGGGACAATAACATATATCCGTGATGATCATAAAGGTTTAGTCGAATCATCGACAATCTTGTCACCTTGGTAGCAATGATGTGTTGTTAGACACCGCTCATTGCTTATGATCATAAATGTGATTTATGATCATTGTCAACGTGGTAATAGTCTATTGGGTCGCACACATAGAGCTATTTAGATCATTAGAGTGCATGGGCTAATAATTTGGATTTTGGTTTCACAATAATTTCGTATTAATAATGAGCCCAATAGTTGAGTCATTATTAAGCCCGAAATTAAAGCCTAATTGGATTAGGGCTTTGAAACCCATTAGGCCTGGAAGTTGAGCCCAATAGTTGAGTCATTATTAAGCCCGAAATTAAAGCCTAATTGGATTAGGGCTTTGAAACCCATTAGGTCTGGAAGTTGAGTCTCACTATAAATACAACTTTTAATGAGAAATTCACAGGTCTCCTTGCCCTAGTCTCCTAAAAGGATAGCCGCACTCTTCTCTTGCAATTCCTTGGAGGACGCAAGCTAGCACTACGAGCGTAAGAGAAACGCATTTGCCGGGACATGGTGGAAGAGTGGTGATCCCGAGAGACTCGTGTGGATACCATAGAGAGCTTGAATACGTCAACTGTTCAGGTTTTGTGATTCGACTCTACAGTTGAGTGAGAGATCTCAACCGAAAATTAAGTATAAAAATTTTCGAACAGCCGGTTTACCCCGTTTCACTTGGATCCTGGAGGGTTTCGGTTAAATTCTGCTGCACTGTTTGGCTCCCGAAACCCAACACATCCCGCATTTGGGCTCCCTTGCCCCTCCCTCAATCGCCCTATGCTCACCGAGACAGACGTGAGAATGGAGATTCAGGCTAAAATTGATCCAACCCGACCCTAATCCATTTTTTTTTGTTAGGGTTGGTTCGGGTTAAATCCCTACTCAATTCAGGTTCGAGCCATGACATAGCAACTATGAGTAGGTCTAAAAATTTTAGGTTTAGGCCCAAACCAAACTCGAAACCCAAAACTTTCACCCCTAGTAATGGATATTTCATAGGACTAAAATGCATAAAGTTCCAATTATTCATTCAAATGCAAAAAGGGATAAGTAGAAGATTGAAGAAACAACAAATTGTTAAAGCACTCCACTTGCTCAACTCCAGCTTAGCTTAGACAAAAAAAAAAATAAGACAAAAGAATAAGACAAAAAGAAGATGAATAGGAAAGAAAAAGAGGAAGAAATCAGAAAAAAAAAGTTAATTAAAGAAGATAAAAACACAAGAAGAAGATAAAAGAAAGAAGAAAAAAGGAGACAAAAAAGAAGAAAATGATAAAAAACGAGCAAAGAAAAGAAAGAAGACTGGGTGGCACTTTTGGTGAAGATGGAAAATGACGCTATTTATATTAGGATTTATTAGTTAAAATGTAAACTTAGTCCTTACTTTATGTACAAAACTTTATTTTAGTCCCATTGTTTCCCCTGCCTTCGGTAGCTCCAATTGATGGCCAATAGTCACTGTCTCTCATTTGGATCCGGGGCTGGCTCTAGTTGTTGGAAATCTAGGTTTAACGACGAGGTTTTCCTTGGGTTAAGAACAATCAAAGAAGTTGCAATTGGGGCCGAGGTTAGGGAAGCAGGTGACAAAGTAAGGGGAATCGAAGGTTCGGCGAGGCAGCAGCAGAGATAGACATTTTGAAGTGGATAAAGGGAAGTGTAAAGATGGAAAGAAGAGGCAAACAGTAGTTTGTCTTGGTTTGCGTGTCAATCAAAAATGTTGCAAACGTTGTGGGATGGAGAGAGTACAAATGAAAAAGAATAGTGAACCGATAGTTCAACCAATTGAGGCCTCGTTTGACATTAGTGTTAGAGTTTTGAAAAAACTATCAAATTGTAGCATTTAGCTTTTAATTTCAACATTTCATCTCAATCTTTAAATAAATAATCTAAAACTTTAACGATAATGACAAAAATTGTTTTCAAATAGGCCAAAGCCACTTAGATCGTGACACAGTAAAGGCTAACTTAGGGTATAATTAGATGTTAAAGTAAGAATTTCTAACAAATCATGTTTTTCCCCATATACAAGATCGCAAATTGTATTGAGGGTTTATTGTCAAGATTGCAAATTGTATTGAGGGTCTATTGTCCTACTCTTCCATCATCACTACTGTAATGTCTGGTACTATTTTGCTTTATAAAGGGCAAACGAATTTGCTTTTATTTGAAGTACAAAAATTAGTGCCACGTCGGGACGGATTTACGTTACAAAACCGAAAAAAATAACAAGAAAAGTGAACGTCAGTTGTTTAGCCCAAACTCTACATGAAAATTGTTTTCATCAAATAACAGTAACAAAATTTGAAAGAATTATAGCAATAAAAACGTCACATTCCCTCTGCTGACTGTTGTGGGAGAAGACTGACCATTTCTTTGTTTCACCAAAGACGCAGTTGTGGCAGATTAACCAAAAAATAGCTCTTGTTTCTTTTAAGAAGAAAAAAACAGAGAGAAGTTTTTTTATTTTTTTTTTAAAAAGAAATTTACAGAAAGCCTATGTCTTTTGACCCGTAAGATCATGAAGACCACCTCCATTACCACTTTCTTCTCGACTTCCTGTCTTCCGCGCCTTCGTTTCTTCTTCCATTTTCCATATCTCATATCTCTTTCTCATCATTGCTCAGCTAAACACGGCTATATCTATTTCACATTCTCATATTTCCTGTTCTCTAACAAAGTCTTCTTCTGTCTCTAGTCCCTGTCTTCTGCTTCTGATTCCAGCAACCATAGCTTCAACATCATGGGTGTTTGTCTGTCGGCCGCCAGGGTGAGTGGGGCAAACAGCAACACGAACAGCTCCACCAATACAGCCACCCACCAACACCGCAATCAAAGGCCGCCGCGGCAGCAGCTGACGACGAAATCAAAGAATGCGAATAAAGAGCCCCAGAAGCAGAGCGATCAGCAGAGTGGAGCTAACAAAGGAAAGCCCTCCTCCCGGCGGCAGCGCGGGGCCGTCCCCTGCGGCAAGCGCACCGATTTCGGCTACGATAAGGATTTCAACGCCAAGTACTCGATCGGGAAGTTGTTGGGTCACGGTCAATTTGGGTATACCTATGTTGCCATCGAAAAGGGTAGTGGAGATCGTGTTGCCGTAAAGAAAATTGATAAGAACAAGGTAGTTTCTAGCTCGGTCAACTTTCCCTGAATTGGATCAAGCTTTCTGGAGATGTTTCCTTTTTCTATTACTCTGGCCTTCTCTTTTCCTTAGTTTGGTGTTTATCAGACGCGGGTTTGCAGTTTGGTTGAGTTCAACTGCGAATTTTGCTGCTAGAAGAAGCATGTACTTGCGATCATGATCGACTTTTCTGTCCTTCCTGCTTCAAAGTCAGTTTTGATTAAAATTTGGTCGAATCGGTCAAACGAAGGATTTTATTGATATTATACATTTTGATATGAATCTTGCAAATTTAAGATTGTTTGATGAGTAGAAACTCAACTGGGTATGGGTTTAGTGATGAGCTCTTGCTGTTGAGGTCACTACCCTCTTCAAACAATTAGGCTGTGAATTTGGTCCAATGGGTGCATTACTTTAATAATTGAACTATTTAGAAGCTAATTCAAGTGGCAACAGCTGTTATTTCTTATCTGAAGTTTTCCGATTTGTTACTGGGTAGTATGCTTTCCTCTAATTGTTCCCCTGGAAGATTTGGACAGAAGCAATAAGTATATTGACTACCTTGATTTTGATGATGCAAAAGTGTGGGAGGATGTTATGTGCATTTGACTAGTAAAATCCTTTTATCGGCAATGAGAATTCTTCGAGGAAAAGAACCTAGTAAATCTAGTCGTAGTACGACTGCATCGGAGAAGTTCCACGTGAAATTGTCAATTTATTTCTTTTCATGTCATTGCATTCTAAAATTTTGTTGGATTTTCTTGCAGATGGTTCTTCCAATTGCAGTCGAGGATGTAAAGCGAGAGGTTAAGATATTGAAAGAACTCTCAGGTCACGAGAACGTTGTTCAGTTTCATAATGCATTTGAGGATGAAAATTATGTATATATTGTAATGGAGTAAGTTCTTTATTCCTAAAAATCTTTGACAACAGGGTAATATCACAGTTCAGCTAATGTCTCACATTCTTTAGTGTTTTCCAAGCTTTGGTATTTATTTGAGCTATATTTCTGGAAATTGATGTGATCAAAATAATTAATTCAAATATGTAATGCTTTTCACTATAACCATAGGTTTCATTGAAAAGATCTTGACTTTTATCATTTTGATGTTATTGCTTTCTAGGTTGTGTGAGGGTGGAGAGTTGCTCGATCGAATATTGTCCAAGTAAGGTTTCTAAATTCTGGGAGCTGGTCTGTCTTTTATGTGGTTTCTGATTGTTACTCTCTTCCAATTTAATTCCATCATGTCACATCTGTTTTCTTCCTTCAATCAGGAAAGATAGCCGTTACACTGAGAAGGATGCAGCTGTTGTTGTACGACAGATGGTCAAAGTTGCTGCTGAGTGTCATCTACATGGCCTTGTACACAGGGACATGAAACCAGAGGTACTATTGAGCGACTAGCATAGGCAAGAGAAGAACTTAATATTAGCGTGTGCATGCTTTTTTTGAGATTGATTTCTGATTCTGTTGTGTATGTAGAATTTTCTTTTCAAGTCCAACAGGGATGATTCGCCTCTGAAGGCTACTGATTTTGGATTGTCTGACTTTATACGACCTGGTAATTACCTGCCTGACACAGCTACTTTGGAAGAAAATTTTCAGAATATGTGATTAGAAGTGTGAAATCATTGGCAATGTTTATGTTTTTTGAACTGATAGCATTCATGCTATCTTGGAAACAAGAAATTCTCAGACTTTGAATTATGAATTAATGCAGGAAAGAAGTTTCAGGACATCGTTGGCAGTGCCTATTATGTTGCTCCCGAGGTATTAAAACGCAAGTCAGGACCTGAATCAGATGTATGGAGCATAGGTGTAATAACCTACATCCTGCTTTGTGGGAGGAGACCATTCTGGGATAAAACTGAGGATGGTATATTTAAGGAGGTCTGACACCTTTTTCTTTCTTCAATCTCTATGTGTTTTACAAACTTATATTGCATTTATTTAGTCACTTAAATCTAGTTTTCCCATGATGGCTGGATATTGAATTTGTTCTAAATCTATACATGAATTGAGCTGCATGCCTTGTGCAGAAATTGTACTTGGTATTTCATTACCACTCCCTTTTGCAGCATCCACTAATTAAAGCAATAGTTATTCCCATAGTAGTGGCTAGAGAAATGGGAGCAGCATAAGCCATGAACACAGGGTTCCCGAACCTTTCATCCCCGTTTTTCTTTTGGGAGAAATACTGTAATTGGACATAGTTCTACATTTGCCTAGTAGAATGAAGACTGACCATCTTTTCACGTCATCTTTTTCGTTTTACTTATTTTTCAGCCTTTTATCAGTATTTCTTCAATGCAATAACCATCTTCAAGTGGCTCTCTCATGAAAGCAATAATCATCACCAAGTAGCACACAAGTTGTATGCTAATTCAACTGTTTCCTACTATAGGTTCTTAAGAACAAGCCTGATTTCCGTCGCAAACCATGGCCAACCATAAGTAACAGTGCGAAGGACTTTGTTATGAAGTTACTTGTGAAGGATCCTCGGGCAAGACTTACTGCTGCTCAAGCCCTATGTATGTTATTCCATTATGTGGGGCAAAGAAACTGTTTTTGTTGATTTATTTGCTACAGATTTGTACATCAGAAAGTTGATTATATGGTTATCAGCTTATAACTTTGAATGAATCTTTCAGTTTCTGTTATAGTTTCTAACCATGTAGCTCGTGTCAACAATTCCAGCACACCCATGGGTTAGAGAGGGAGGGAGTGCATCTGATATTCCTATTGATATATCCGTCCTGAGCAATCTACGCCAATTTGTGAAGTACAGTCGCTTGAAACAGTTTGCTTTAAGGGTACTACAATATAAGAAGCATATCGCTGGATTCTTTCATATAAGATTACCTTTAGTTTCTCCTTGTGTAACTAATACTAAAGTGCCATGCAGGCACTGGCTAGCACTCTTGATGACGAAGAGCTGGCTGATCTTCGAGATCAGTTTGATGCAATTGATGTCGACAAAAATGGTTCCATAAGTCTTGAAGAGATGAGACAGGTAATAAATCCCTGTTAATTTAGTCTCTAATGTGTGGGTGTGAATATCTCCATGAACATGTACATGTTTGCGAAAACCTTGTTCAGAAGGATGACTAAAAAACAGAAGATAAAGCTTGCTGTATTTTTCCACACAGGCCCTTGCTAAAGATACTCCCTGGAAGATGAAGGAATCACGTGTCCTTGAGATTCTTCAAGCAGTGAGTGGTTGCCCTTGTCATTTACTCTTTTACTGGGAATTTATTTATCTTCAATTGGTTGGCTCATATCTTTTCATCACTTAACTGATCTCAGATTGACAGCAATACAGATGGACTTGTGGATTTCACAGAATTTGTTGCAGCTGCGCTGCATGTCCATCAGCTGCAAGAGCATGACTCTGATAAGTGGCAGCGACGATCCCAGGCGGCCTTTGAAAAATTCGACATAGATGGAGATGGATTTATAACTCCAGAGGAGCTTAGAATGGTATGCATTTGGTTCTTTGTCCGATATTTTTGCTAGTTTATGAAAAGATTAAATAGGACAAAATGAGCTCGCATGTGTCAGATACTCTCAGACTCATGCATTTTGAAGTAGCTGGGTGATAGTCTCTTAGATACTTAGTAGGTCTCAAGTGTGAATATGTTTCATTTTCAATTTTCCTGCAGCACACGGGTCTCCGAGGTTCGATCGACCCTCTGCTCGAGGAAGCTGACATAGATAAGGATGGGAAAATCAGTCTCTCCGAATTTCGCCGACTTCTAAGAACCGCGAGCATTAGTTCACGAAATGTTTCAAGCCCAACTGGCCAAAAGGCTTCTCAGAAGAATTAGATAAGAGGATTGTGTATTGAAAAATGAGAAAAAAGTGCCATTGTAGGGTGAGAAATCTAAGACTCAGTCAGAATGTTGTGGCTTTCGGATTGTCTCACTCCTAACCACTTGCAGGGACTTCAGACTTAACTGGCTTCATTAGATTCTAAAGAACCCTTTTTTGACTCAGATTTTGGATGACGGTTGTAGCGGCTGCAGGGCCGGGTTCGCGGGGTAGATGTGAAGGCTGTGTAAATTTCCTTTTCAGGATTGATTTACCTGTGGTTGAAGGATTTGTAGATTGTGATTATAAATGGAAAGATCAATGAAAATAGTGGTGGATGGGAGTTCATATTTCTTCCTGCTGTTGAAATTCCAATTTGGCCCGTAAATTTTTACGAATCTACCTAACTATCCCGTCAATAAAAGTTGGCGATCGCGGCCGTTGTGTAAGCAGAGTGCAATCCGAAGGACAATGTGGGTTCTTGACAGTTACTAATTGTCACATATGCATTTTTATCTGGGATAATTATATTTTTTCCTCTTAAGTTTAGATTAAATTAGTTTCATAACCCGTCTAACGGATAGGATAATAGTTCATATGAAAATATGTCTTGAACTCAATGTATACAGATGATCCTTTAAAATTGAAAATAATATGTTGACCATACATTCATCGCACAACTTTGAGTCATCAATTGTGTAATAACTCTCA
>SMDT01000780.1:0-137456 GCA_005392925.1 Aquilaria sinensis | reverse complement strand
GTATTTTCAAGTAACTAGATTATGTGCTCTTTTGTGTATTCAAAGAGAACTTTTTTATCTCACCCCTTTTTAGAATGCTTTCTGGGCATTTTATACAGGAGGCGTGCAGAAGCCATTTCCCTCTAGAGGCCGTCCCAGATTATGACACGTGTACGGCAGGCTGTGATGCCTGCTTTTTCGGGAGCGAAGGGACGTGTATCTCAACGAAAGTCACTGGTCTGACAGCCTAGTCATTCCGAGGGCGTCATATCGAGGCGTCCCTCTGATGGCGTGTCCCAATGATAGCGTGTCAAAATGTATTTGGGAGATGACTTTATAGGGAGGTGTCAGAGGCTCCTTAAATGCTTCGTTCGTACCTTCCGAGGTTACTCTAACGTATCGGGCCATATGTTTCCCGAGGATGGTTCTCCCGAGGGGTACTTTTGTTTCCGAAGAAGGTTCTACCTTTCTACCGAGGTTGGTTCTGTCATTGCCTGACAGAGCGAATTCCCTATACTAGGCCAGAGGGATCGTGTGTCCTTCTGACCTTGGCTGGTAGTTTCCCTCGCTGAAGTCAGTACTCCGCCAAGTTTGGGAGCTCGGCCGTTGATGGGCACCTCGGCTATCACATGCCCCCTACCGGAAAGCCGGAGCAGGGGCTTCGGCTATGTTTCCGAGAAGGTCTCTTTGCCGATCTGGCAGCTAAATCCTTTCTTGGGAATTGGTCTCGCTTCAGAAGTTGCTTACTCGGAGCCGAGGTACCCTCGCTAGTTTTCTGGGCATCCTCGAAATGTTTGTTACTTTTTTCTTTTTGCCTTTTCTGCCACGGATCTGTGAATCGTCGCGTCCTTTGGTCAGGCGTGTCAGTCATTAGTGACCGTGCCTAGGTTTTCACGATGCTAGGGGGACGTGCCCCGATTCCTCGCGCTGTGTGACACGTGTATGCCGTTGGATGGTGGGGCAGTTACGCTGGTTATGTCAGTTGCAACCCTTCGCCTTCTAGGAGCAATAATGAGGCGGTTTCTTTTTAAAGGATGATTATGACGACACTTCGCTTATCCTCCTTCGGTCTATATAAGTTTATTTCGTTCTATTTTGCCTCATTCTTTTACTTTAGCTCTTGTCTGTTCCAGAGCCTTTTCTTGCTCCTTTCCCTTTTTCCGGCTGTGATTCTTGCGGCAGCGTGACCTCCGGCGATTCCTTGCAGCGGCATTTCTTAGCCCAGGCTTTGGTGGGTGCTCCTTTTTGTGGTTTTGTTGTTGTTCCCCCCTTTTTTTGAAGTCATATCTCTTTTCTTATTTTTTGAAAAATGTCGAATCTGACTCCGTTGAATCCGATCCCTTTGATGACTGTGCGCCCTCTTTCTGCAAACCTTGCTTCCCTTGAAGCTTATCCTTGCTCCACTACCCCGGAAAAGATGAAAAAGTGGGTGGCCAAGTACTACCTCCCTTCTTATATCACGCCGAGGTTACCCCTCCTGGGATCTTATGGGTACGCAGCTTCTCCGGGGAAGGTTACCGTTTACCAAGCTCAACTGAAAGCCGGTCTTCGGTATCCCCTTCATCACATGATATGTGGATTCTGTGATATTCACGGCATTGCCGTGAACCAACTCACCCCAAATTCCTACTCTTACTTCAATGCCTTCCTCTGCATGTGTGGGGTGTTCGGCATAAACCCCCACTTCACCTCCTTCATGCAATACTATAAACTCCATCCGGTCCCGAAGGGTGGTTTTTACTACCTCCTTCCCCGAGGGTCCGGGAGCAAGAAGTTCATGTTTACCTTCGATAATAAGGACAGCTGGCGGGGGTGGTGGAAGCAGTTTTTCTTTTTGAGGGTTCCCGAGTCTTGGGGCCCCGTGCCTATTAGATGGGCCTCCGGAACATTAGAGGCCGACGTCGTTGATGCCAGGAAGCTTCTTACTCCGGTAACACTTGCCGATTTTAACAATTTCGACAAACGTGTTCGGTCAGTGTCGGACTGGGACACCGGGGCTCCTTCCCGTTCACTCTACCCCTTTCCTATTAAGTGGGATCTTATGTCCGAGGAGGTTATTCGGGAACTGGGAGTGATAACTGCCCACAAGAGTGACCGGGGCATGCCCATGCCTGTTCTTCCGGGGAAAAAAAGCTTGGATAGTCATGCTCCTTCGGCGTCAAATTTCTTATCAGGCTTTTTCCAAGAGTGAGTCATCCTCCAGGGTTTAGTCTTCTGGCTTTCCTTTTGGACTTACACTGATATTTTACATTTTTGCAGAGATGGGCGATCAGTCTGCCGAGTTTTATAAATCGCTCTTCGATAGTCAGGCTAAGCGGGGAGAGCAAGTTCGCAAGAAGACTTCCGGTAAGAGGAAGAAGTCGACTGCCGGCCTTTCTAAGTCTAAGAAGGCCAAAGCTACCAAAGCTACCACTCCTGCTCCTCCTTCCCCCGAGGACGTAGTTGAGGTGGAAGATCAGTCCTCAGCTCAACTACTGGCGTCCGATAATCCTCATTCGGAACCCGACATCCTCGGGGAGATGCATAGTCCTGCGCCTGCTACCCAGATTCCCGCAGAGCAAATGTCTGCCCAGGAGTTTGAAGAGGGCCGAATAAGGAAAGGAAAGAACATTCCTGAGGATGTTCGGGAGGTTGGTTCTGAGGAGGGCGTCCCCGAAGTTCCACCAGCTTGGTTCCTTAGCCATTCTGCTACAAATCTCAGTATTTTTCGTATCTACGACTTTTTGGATGAATGGCTAAGGGATGACATTTTGATGGAACTTCGGCGTGGCCTTGCAGAGCACGCTCCTAATGCTTCTTGGAAGGAGACTCATGACCGTCGCAGGGCTCTTCGGGACCGACGGATTACGCAGGGCAGGGTGCCACAGGAGCCTTTCTAGACGTTCACAGAGGACATAGATTTGTTCTCTGAGGATAGCCAGCTGATGGCTCCGCAAATAGCGACAGGGGTGCTGACTTATGCCACTTTTCTGTCCCTTACCACCGAATGTCCCATTGAAGAGATCCTCGCGGCGAGGATGTCTGAACACGCTGCTCAGGTGATCCTTCTTTTCCAGGAAATTGTTCTTTCTAAGCTATCACTTCCTTCCGATACTTCATTGATGCTTCTATTTTTCTGCAGCTTTTGGCATACAGTGGGTACTTCCGCGCCTGGTCAGTGAAACAGACGGAGACCCGTTCTCGGTCCGAAGATTCCTTGCGCCAGACGAAGGAGTCTCTCGCCCAGTATGCCCTAAAATATGGCGAGTTGAACAAACTTGCGAAGGAAGACCTTGGGAGTCTTCGGGCCGAGGTTGTGTCCAGCAGGCAGGAGCTTCTCACTGATTTCTCAGCCAAGGTTGAAGACCTCGGTTCAAAGTGCGCGACTCTTTCTTTAGAGAACGAGGCCCTTCGGAAGAAGACTGCTCAAGACAGCGAGGATCTTGCGAATGCTCTTGCTGAGATTGAGTTGCTGAGGCAGAAGGGGATGAAGAGCAAGAGGAAGAAGAAGCTGGAGGAGAAGATTGTTGAGCTGAAAGCTGACCTGAAGGCTCTTGGTACTGAGAAGGACCATAGCGATCAAATGTCGAAGACGTCCTACCAAGATGGCTTTTGCTTGGCTCGTCATCAGGTCCTCGCTCGGTACCCTGGGCTTGATCTTTCTCACTTATCTGCCTTGGATTTTCCCGAAGAGCCTAGATCTTCGTGGTCCAAGGCCGAGTTCCTTAATCTTCCTCCTGCTCGGCCTGCACCTTTGAGTGAGTCCTCCGGGGAAGAAACACCGGATACCCCTTCTTAGTCATAGGCTTTCTTCTTTTTTCCTCTTTTGTATCTTTCGACTTGTCATTCTTAATGAAGAATTTTTTCTCTGTTCTTCATTCTCTTCTTCCGAATACGCTTGTTCAGAAGCTGGTACGACTCTAAGTTTACCCTTTCTATTTTTTTTTTTTTTAGACTTTATTTTTTCAGTAAGAATCTTACTGGACTGCTTTCTTGCTCGGACGAGTTTTTAAGCCAAGTGAGGAATTTCATAAGGAAGAATCGTCAGGCATGCTTTTTTGATAACGAGGGCATATTCATCATTTAATTTTTTTGACGACTTCGGAGAGGAGTGTCTTTCAGGCTTCCTTTGAAAGAAAAAAAAAATGTCTAAGTATAGAATTTTTTCAGAGAACTTGAATGCCAGGTATTCTTCAACTCTACTCCCTCAACGTTACCCAACTTAAAGACCCCTGTGCGAACTTCATCAAGGACCAAATATGGTCCACTCCAATTTGCCTGAAGTACGCCTTGCGATGGCCTTCTTTGTTCGAATTCGGTCTTCCGGAGAACAAGGTCTCCTTTTTTGATCTCCTTTTTCCTTACATGTAAATTGGCGGTGCGTGCTACCCGCTGCTGGAATGCCTTCCTCCTTAACTCGGCCATTTCGCGATGCTCTTCGAGGAGGTCCAATTTTGCTCTTAGTCCAAGCTCATTTCCTCCTTCATCGAACACCTGTACTCTTACCGAGGGCTGCGTGACTTCAATGGGGATAATGGCCTCAGTCCCGTATACGAGCGAGAAGGGAGTCTCTCCCGTGGCTCTTCGGGGAGTCGTTTGGTAGCTCCATAGCACACTTGGAAGCTCTCCTGGCCATTTTCCTTTTGCCTCCTTTAGCCGTTTCTTTAGACCATCTTTTATTGTTCTGTTAGATACCTCTACCTGCCCATTGCTCTGAGGGTGAGCTACTGGGGCAAAATGTATCTTGACGTCAAGGTCCTCCATGAATTCCTGGAACCCCTTGTCAGTGAACTGGGTCCCGTTATCGGCCACTATAACCCTCGGAATGCCAAATCGGCATATGATGTTCTTCCATACAAATCTTTGGGCGTCCTTTGCCGAGATCGATGCTAGTGGTTCTGCCTCTATCCACTTGGTGAAATAATCCACTGCAACGATGCAAAATTTTACTCCGCCGGGGGCGGTTGGGAGAGGTCCGATGAGATCAATGCCCCACACGGCAAAGGGGCAGCGGTAGTCTGCCGCATTTATTCTTTCCAAGGGCAGCTTTTGGATATTGGCGTGCCTTTGGCAGTTGTCGCATCTTCAGACAAATTGCCTTGCGTCCTTCCTTAGGGTAGGCCAGAAGTAACCTTGACGGAGTATTACTCCTGCGAGGGCGTCTGTCCCTATATGGGAGCCACACACTCCTTCATGTACTTCTTCAAGTACATTTTTGGCGTCATCCTCGCCTATACATCGTTGTAGAGGAGTTGCGTACCGTTGCCTGTACAGTTCTTCTCCAATGAGGAAATACCTCCCCGCATGCTTTCGGACCTTTGCGGCTTCTTTAGGATCCTCGGGAAGCTCTGAAGTTGCCAAATATTTCTTGAGGGAGCTTTGCCATCCCTCCCCCGAGGTTTTTATGCACATTAACTCCGTGCTGGGGTGTTCTAGCACTTCGGTGGGTTCTTTTGCTTTGGCCAAGGCATCTGCTTGGGTATTATCCTTCCGGGGCACGTTCTTTATGTGCACCAAGTCGAAATCCTCAATGAGTTTTCGAACGAGATTGTGATACTTAGCCAAAATTGGGTCCTTTGCCGCATATTCTCCCCTTGTCTGTCGGACCACTATTTGTGAATCACTGTGGGCCACAAGGTTCTTCACGCCTACTTTTCTGGCCATTTTCAGTCCGGCTATGAGGGCTTCATACTCGGCAATGTTATTGGTAACATTAAAACCAAATTTGACTACTTTAGAAGCTTCCATTCCTTCGGGACCCTGAAGGACTATTCCAGCTCCTTGATGCTCTGCGCCTGACGCTCCATCGATGAAGAGGTTCCATTCTGGATCAGTTTCTGTTTCACCTCCCGTGAGTGGTTCGATCTTTTCAATCTCGGGAATCTCGGTAATAAAGTCTGCAAGTGCCTGGGCCTTTATTGCCTTTCTAGGCTCGTAAGTAATATCATACTCACCGAGCTCGATGCACCATTTTGAGAGTCTTCCCGAATGTTCCACTTTTTTCATCACATCTCGCAGGGGCAAATTACTTCGCACGGTGATGGCGTGCCCTTGGAAGTAGGGTCGTAATCTCCTACCTGCCAGTACTAACGCGTAGATGGCTTTTTGGAGCAACGGATACTTTGTCTCGGCACCATGCAGGGACTTGCTTACGTAATACACCGGCCATTGTTTCCCTGCTTCTTCTTTCACCAAGACGGAACTTACTGTTTTTTCAGTGACTGCAAGGTAAAGGATGAGAGGTTCCCCCTCCCGAGGTTGTCGAAGTGTTGGGAGGCGAGTTAGATAATTCTTGAGCTCTCCCCAGGCTTTATGGCATTCTTCATTCCATGGGTGTTCCTGGTTTCCGGAGGTACCACCTTCCTTTGAGACTTTGGTGAGTACTTTGAAGAACTGGCGACATCGATCACCATACCTGAAGATGAATCTGCTTAGGGAGGTGATCCTCCCGGTCAGCCTCTGTATGTCCTTGATAGACGTAGGTGTCCGGATATTTAGCATGGCTTTTACTTTCTTAAGGTTAGCGTCTATTCCCCTTTCCGACACCATAAACCCGAGAAACTTTCCCGCGTTTACTCCGAACACACATTTTTTGGGATTAAGGAGAATTTCGAACTCCCGAAGTCGCTGGAAGGTCTCGGTTAAGTCGGTGATATGATTATCAGGCACTCTGCTCTTGACTATCATATCGTCGACGTATACTTCCATGTTCCTACCGATCTGTGCGTCAAATACCTTGTTCATCAGCCTTTGGTAGGTACCTCCTGCATTTTTGAGCCCGAAAGGCATTCTAACATAGCAGTAAGTACCTATCTCTGTGATGAATGCTGTTTTTTCCTCATCCTCGGGATTCATTCGGATCTGATGATACCCGCTAAAAGCGTCGAGGAAGCTAAGTAGTCCGTACTCGGCAGTTGCGTCTACTAGCTGATCTATGGCCGGTAATGGATAGGAGTCTTTCGGACATGCATCATTTAGGTTTCAGAAGTCGATGCACATTCGGAGTTTTTCATTGCCCTCCTTTGTGGCTATAACCACATTGCTGAGCCATTCGGGGTATTTCACTTCCCTTATTACCCCGACCTCGATGAGGCGATTAACTTCGGTTTTGACGAAGGACCTTTTGTGAGCAGATAGATTCCGTTTTTTTTGCCGAACTGGTCTGACGTGCGGCTGCACTTTGAGATTGTGATGGATTATGCTGGGGTCAACCCCAGGCATATCCTTCGGTGAATAAGCAAATAGATCTTTGTTCATGCATAAAAAGGATACAAGCCTCTTTTTGTCCCCTTCGGCCAGTTTCTTTCCAACTCGGGTATTTCGGCCGGGGACTAATTTTACATCTTCTGTTTCTATTTTTTTGAGGCTTTCCTTTTCTTCTGCTGTTGCCCTTTCGTCCATCAGGACCTTTTTTCCTTCTGTCGAAGTGTGCACCTGGATCTTGGTCGGGCTTTGCCTGGCCCTCGTGAAGACTTTTCTAACCTCGACTTGATCAATGAAGATTTCAGCGTCTCCATTTTCGGTGGCGAAGGTGACCATTAAGTATCTTACATCTGGCCGAATGTGAAAATTACCCTGAGTCTGCCTTCCCAGAATGGCGTTGTATGCTGATGGTACATCAATGACTATAAATCTTGTTCTGCCAGAGGCGATTAAGTCTTCTTTGCTTTTGGAGGAGACCCCTTTCATCATCACGGGCAAGTCAATGTACCCAAGGACTGGAAGTTCAGATGGTCCGACACCGTAGGTGGGGGAACTGACTGGGCTGAGGTCGCTTTTTGAAATATCTAACTTTTCCAGCAGATGAGAAAAAATGACGTTGGCGTTCGAGCCGTCATCGAGGAGTACTCTTTTGACGTCGCAGCTCCCTATTCTTGCCATGACAAGGAGGGGGTCGTCATGAGGGAATTTTATGACAGACCCGTCCCTGCGGGTGAGCCTTTGGGAGGTGCTCCCGTACTCCATGATGGAGACTTCTCTCATCTTCCTTTTTCTCTCGGCCGAGGGCATCCCCGTAGTGATGGTTTGGATGATCCCCGCCGAGGGTGGCAGACTTTTGCGGGGACTTCGGTCCCGTCTTCTGTCTGAGTCATACTCTTCATCATCTGCTCTCCTTTGCTCTTCTTTTCTCCCCTTCGGAGAGGGTATCCGCAAATATCGCCGAAGTTGCCCCTGTTTGATCAGGGACTCGATGTACTTCTTCAACTGGTAACAGGCTTCAGTGTCGTGGCCGTGTTCTCGATGAAATTGGCAGAATTTCTTCATATTCCTTTTATTTTCCGGGGCCATGGCCTTTGGCCTTGGGATTGCTGTCCCTTGCCTTTCCAGGGTCATCAGAATGCTAGCTCTTGTGGTGTTCAGGGGCGTGAATGCTGCAGGCCTTTTCCCTCTTTGCCTGCGGGACCGTTCTCCCTCGCTCTGATGGCGCGGCTGGTGGCCAGGCCCTTCGGTGCGAAGGTGTTCTGCCTTAGGTCCCCCCATCCTGAGTTCTTCAGCCGTCATGTGTTGTTCGGCTCTTCTGTAAAATTCCCCAAGAGTTTCTGGGGGATCTTTGGAGAATTCATAGAACAGCTGGGAGTCCCTTCGCAGTCCTCTGACCATTGCCAGGATGCGAATTTCTGGTCGAAAGTCTGGTACGCTCAGTGCTTCTCGGTTGAACCTTTCAACATAATCGCGGATGGTCTCCCCTCCTTTTTGCGCTATGTCAAACATTTGCACTGGCATTTTGGCAGTTGGCCTACTGCCAATAAACTGTTGGGTGAAAGCAGTAGATAGTTCTTGGAAGCTCAACAAACTTCCTTGGGGCAAAGACCCATACCATGCTGTTGCTGGTCCTGAGAGTGTCACCTCAAAGCATTTACAGAGCGTGGCGTCGTCCGCGCCATGGAGCACCATGCTTCTCTTGTATTTTGTCAGGTGCGCCTGGGGGTCACTCCGCCCATCATACATTTCCAGACGAGGAACCCTGAAATCACTGGGCATAGGCGCCTCTACTACTTCGCGTACGAAGGGCAACTCCTCTCCGGTGTAGCAGTTGGACAACCGAGACCAGACTGGTTTTTGGGAGATCTGTTTCTCCACCTTTTCCAGCCTTCCCAGGATCCTTTCCATGAGGGGGGCAGTGCTAGTTCCTCCCTGTCGTCGTGTGTTTGCTGGTGGTGGCGAAGTTCTTCTTCGCCTTGGGGAACGACTCCGGTGAGGAGGAGAAGGGGACCTCTGGAAAGGGGATGCGCTCCGTCGACAGGAAGACCTGGTCTCTTTTGCGGGTCCCCCTCTGGCGGGGCGCGTCTCAACGGGCTCACCATCTGTCGAATACGCGACAAGGGAGTCTCCACTCCCTGAACTCCAGTGAGTGGATCGCGAGCTCCTTTCCCGACGGATGGTCGAGGGTGAGGCTCTCTGAGTGGGTGAAGGTTGGGGCAACCTTTGATCAAGTTGCTGAGAGATTTCGGCAATGATAGAACGCTGGAAATCCCGTAGGAAGCTCATCGTTACCGTTACTGGACGGTTGTCCTCCATCATGGAAGTTTCTGCCACAGGTAAAGGGGTCGCCTGTTGAGTCTCAGGGACGAGGGGGGATTTTGGAATCCCTTTATCCTTCGAGCGTCAACTCTCCACGACGGCGACATGGGACAAGCTTCCCACAGACGGCGCCAAATGATGGCCTACGGCGGCCTCATCGTGTGTCATTGTAAGAGCAGAGAGTGCTTCTGATGGAGGAGAATACTTTGAGAGGAAATTCCCCAGTGGAGGATACCTGAAACGCTTTTTTAGAAAAACACAGGTTAGGAGGTCCCCGGTGTAAATTTCCGGGGAGGAACCTCTGACGCCCAAGTCAGTATTTTCCAGTAACTAGATTATTTGCTCTTTTGTGTATTCAAAGAGAACTTTTCACCTCACCCTTTTTAGAATGCTTTCTGGGTATTTTATACAGGAGGCGTGCAGAAGCCATTTCCCTCTCGAGGCCGTCCCAGATTATGACACGTGTACGGCAGGCTGCGATCCCTGCTTTTTCGGGAGTGAAGGGACGTGTATCTCAGTGAAAGTTGCTGGTCTGACAGCCTAGTCATTCCGAGGGCGTCATATCGAGGCGTCCCTCTGATGGCGTGTCCCAGTGATGGCGTGTCAAAATGTATTTGGGAGACGACTTTACGGGGAGGTGTCAGAGGCTCCTTAAATGCTTCGTTCATACCTTCCGAGGTTACTCTAACTTCTCGGGGCATATGTTTCCCGAGGATGGTTCCCCCGAGGGGTACTTCTATTTTCGAAGAGGGTTCTACCTTTCTACTGAGGTTGGTTCTGTCATTGCCTGATGGAGCGAATTCCCTATACTAGGCCAGAGGGATCGTGTGTCCTTCTGACCTCGGCTGGTAGTTTCCCTCGCCGTTGATGGGCACCTCGGCTATCACAGGGATTTCCAAAACCTAGAGACAAACCTAGGATCCCGGTCTGATACTATATCATCAGGTATTCCATGTAATCTTACTACTTCTCTTATGTAGAGTTGTGCCAATTTGTCCAAAGAATCAGTAAGATTCATAGGAAGAAAATGGGCTGCCTTGGTCAATCTATCCACAATGACCCAAATGGCATCATGCCTTCTCCTTGTTAGTGGCATACCCACTACAAAATCCATAGAGATAGATCCCCATTTTCTCTCAGGTATGGGCAAGCTTTGTAGCTTTCCCCCTGGTTTTTGATGCTCCACCTTCACTTGTTGACACGTTTCACAACTAACCACAAGTGTATTAATATCCTTCCTCATATATGGCCACCAAAAGTATGCTCTAAGAGCATAATACATCTTTGTGGCCCCTGGGTGCATACCCAGCTTACTAGAGTGAGCTTCTTCCAATATTTGGACTCTTAGGTTGTCCTTTTCAGGCACATACCACCTATTCTAGAAATGTAGCATTCCTTGCTTAAAAGAAAAACCTTGATATAGCTCCCCCTTATTCCTGCCAGATATCAATTCTAGCTCTTCATCACTAGCTTGAGCTTTCTTAATAAGCTTTTTCCACTCTGGTGTAATGGTGAGTACCTTTAACTGTTCACCTTCTTTAGCTAGCCATTGGCTTGCCAGGTGAGTAATATTCAGGCTTTCTGCCTTATGTTCAACCTCCCCATCTTTGAGTATTCCTCTGTAGTTTCTACTCAAAGCATATGCCACCACATTGGCTTTCCCAGCTGTGTACTCAATTACACAGTCAAAATCTTTTAAGTATTCCAACCACCTTCTTTGTCTCATGTTTAAATCCTTCTGAGTAAAAAGGTACTTGAGACTTTTGTGGTCTGTAAACACTTGGAATTTATTACCAAGAAGATAATGTCTCCACTGCTTAAGGGCAAAAACCACTCCTGCCAGTTCCAGGTCATGCACTGGATATTTCTTTTCATGTGGTCTCAACTGTCTAGACCCAAAAGCAATGGCTTGCTTTTCTTGCATCAAAACACAGCCTAGTCCTACATGAGAGGCATTTGTAAACACCTCATATTCCTTTTCAGGGTCAGGCAGGACTAGTATAGGAGCTGTAGTCAGCCTCCTTTTCAGCTCTTGAAAGTTTTTCTCACACTTGGTTTCCCAGACAAATTTTTGGTTCTTTCTAGTTAATTGAGTCATAGGAGCTGCTAGAATAGAAAACTTTGGCACAAATCTTCTCTAATAGCCAGCTAACCCTAGGAGGCTTCTAACTTCCCTTACACACTGGGGCTGCTTCCAATCAAGGATTGATCTTACCTTTTCAGGATCTACAGCCAATCCTTGATCATTAATTATATGACCCAAAAATCCAATCTCTCTTGTCCAGAATTTACATTTACTCAGCTTTCCATAAAGCTGATGTTCTTGGAGCAAGCCAAGCACTACTTTAAGGTGTTCTTTATGAGTTTCCTCATCCTTGGAATATACCAAGATGTCATCAATAAACACTACCACAAAGTGGTCTAGGTGTGCCCTGAACACCCTCTGCATTAAGTCCATAAAGAATGCAGGTGCATTAGTGAGCCCAAATGGCATCACTGTATACTCAAAATGTCCATACCTAGTCCTGAAAGCAGTCTTAGGTATGTCCTCCTCCTTTACCCTTAGCTGGAAATATCCAGACCTCAAATCAATCTTGGAGAACACTTTTGCTCCTTTTAATTGATCAAACAAATCTTCTATCCTTGGGAGGGGATATTTGTTCTTTATGGTTAATGCATTTAACTTTCTGTAATCAATACAGAGTCTAAGTGTTCCATCTTTCTTTTTCACAAATAACACAGGTGCTCCCCAGGGAGACACACTGGGTCTAATGAACCCTTTTTCTAGCAGTTCATCCAACTGCTTCCTGAGTTCTACCATCTCAGGCACTGCCATTCTATATGGAGCAGTAGATACTGGTGCTGCTCCTGGTACCAGCTTAATTTCAAACTCCACCTCTCTCAAGGGTGGTAAACCAGGTAGGTCTGTAGGAAAGACTCCTGGAAAATTTTGAACTATAGGTATCTCCCTAAGTTCATCTGATACTTCCTGGTCATTTAGTTCCAGGCATTCTTGCTCACTTTCTGGAGTTATCATTTCCAGCACTTTTAAGTGGCAGTCCATAGCCAACTCTAAGGGCTTATTCAAATCATATACTATTCCACCAGGCAATAATAATTGTTTGGCCTGACAATCAATAATGACTCGATTCTCTTCTAACCAGTTCATGCCTAAGATCACATCATAGCCATGTGTTTCTAACACTATGAGGTTAGTTCTCAGTTTCAGCTTGCCTATCTGTTTCTCACAGTTTTCTACCATGTAGTAGGCAAACAAAATTTCATTGCCAGCTGTTCTTACTAAGTACATGTTGTCCATATACTTTACTTCTAGATTCATGGCCTTAACCAAGCTTGTAGCTATTATAGACAATGAAGCTCTAGTATCAAATAGAACAGATACTAATTGGCCATTAAGGTAAAGTGTACCTTTCAAGGCCCTTCTACTAGTCCTTTGCTGACTAGTTTCCCTTCCATTGCCCTCGGCCTCAGGTGTCTCTTGTTCTTTCCTGGAAGATTCCAGCTGAAACACCCTTCCTGGAAGTGTACCAGGCCTTCTTTGTTCCTGAGGTACTCTAGGTGCTGGCCTCCCTCCTTGGGTTGGCACCTGAGTCCTCAACTGGGGTACAGGCATCTGCCCTCTGGGTCCTCTGGGATTGAAAGTTCCCAGCATTTTCTTATTGCCCTCACCCCACTTTGGACAATCTCTCACCCAGTGATCTGGGGCTCCACATCTATGACAACTAGTGGAAGTCTTGAAGCATGGCTTATTGCCAAGAAACTTCCCACATGTGTTGCACCGAGGACCATATTGCTGTGGTTGTGATCCTATTTCTTTCTTGTTCCCTCTCCTGCTTCCTCCTGCATCCTTATCTTCTCTCGGCCTTTTTGATTGCTGACCTTTCTTTGTTCCACTTCCACTTCCAGGCCCACTTTTAAAATGTTCCTGGAATTCCTGCTCCAAAGCCAGGGCACTTTGCATAACTGTATAGAAATCTCTAGCTCCTATCGCCCTGAGTATCTATCTCAATTCAGGTCTCAGCCCCCTGATGAATCTTTTGGTTCTCAGCTCTTCTTGCCCTTCATATTGTGGGACATACCTAATCAAGCTGTTAAATCTCTACTCATACTCCAGTACACTGAGATCCCCCTACTTGAGTTGGTCAAACTCTACTTGTTTTTGGTCTTTCTATGCCTCACTAACATACTGCTGACAAAGACCCTGAGGAAGTCAGCCCATCTTATAGCCCTCCTCCTGTCTGGAGGTCTCCTCTGGTTCCTCTCCTGATAACTCCTCTGTACTGCCCTCCACCAGAGTTCAGCATTTCCTTCTAGCCTGAAAGTGGCTAGCAGTACCTTCTGAGCGGAAGTAACTTCCATTCTTTCCAATATCTTCTCTATTTGATATACCCAGAATTCTGCCTCCTCTAGGTCACACCCTCCTCTGAAGACTGGAGGTTTCAGTGCCAGGAACCCCTCTAACTGGCCCTCCTTTAGTCCTCCTCTGCTGTGCCTTCTCCTACTCTCATCTCTGCTACTGGATTTATCCCTGGATGACCTGCTTCTCATTATGGTCTCCTCAGTAGAGGGTTCAGTCCCTCTGGAGTATATGTATGCATCTCTCTCCTCTATGTCTGGGCTGTCATCCTCCTCCTCCTCTACTCTGGGCTCCTGCCTCACTTCTGATCTCATTCTCCTGGCCCTTGGGTGCCTCCTTTCCTCATCTGCTTCCTCTTCCTCTTGGTTCCCTCCAGCTCTACTAGATTGGTCATAACCCACTGGCTCTTTGCCAGGCCTCCTTCTCTTTCTTCTCCATTCAGCCTCTGTTGGTTCTGACTCTTCTTGATTATGGGCTTGGCCTCTAGCCAAGGATTGCATTCCCAGCACTAACTGAGCCACAGTGGCATGCAGTGACTCCATCATTACTTCCATTCTCTCCTGTCTGTCTCTACTAGGTCCAAGTGCTTGGTACTTGGCAGTGGGCTCTTCGGCCACATTATGTTCCATTTCTTCAGCCTGAGTTTCAGGCACATTTTCCTGTAGTCCCTCTATCTGTTGGGCTGCAGTGCCTTCTACTTGTCTCAGGGAATCCCTGTCCCTGCCTCTGGTTCTCATCCTGCACTTTCAATTGCAGATATTCACATATACCCAAATAATACAAGTCTTATATAAGTTAGACCTAAGTGGGACACTGTCTAGTCTAAGCTCTAATCATAGTAAAGAAGCAGGCTCTGATACCAAACAAAGCCTGTCACACTTCACTCAGGCCCTGGCCTATAAGTTTCTAGTTTAACTCACAAGCCCAACTCTAAAACTAACTCTCTCTAATTCGGCCAAGCAAGCAATGGCAATATTAAGTCTTATTTTCTTAATGTGAGAAAGCCTGGGAGGTGGCCCAGGAGGCTCTAACACAAATCCATTAATTACTTGCAGTAGATGCAAGGCCCAATACCACTAACTTGCACATCAAGCAAGGTTTTAATTGATTACTTGCATAACAAGCAAGGCAACACTTAATAGAATTTTAAGTGCATATTTGGTGTGCAATCAAGTGTGCTACCTATAAGACAACCAAGAAGCCACATTATTTTTTTTGACTTTGAAATTACAAGTTAATATGCATGTGTTCTTATCGGCCAACATAGGTACACATGGAGGTTCACATCAACATACTCAAGCATAAGTCCATAATCATACTTAAAGGTGCCAAACATTGGCCCATAACATTCAACATCTATATACAAGCACAAAACCAACCATAAGTCCATACATAACTTGGCATTCAAGTCCAACAAAACCATCACCAATCTAGGCATCCAAGACTACATATATGTACACTCCAAAAAGGGTAGTCTACCTAGCACCTAACATGGCTACATGCCATGAGTCCATAAGTTGTCCATGCCAAGTTAAATACAGACCGAGACCATTAATGGTCAAACAGAACCTTAAGGATCCCATACAGAAGTACACACTGCAACACCAACCCAATTGCCTGATTCATTGTCATGAATGCAAACACTATGATCAGAGCCAAAGTCCAAGTATCCATAATGCTTTCCTAGACAGGTCCCCCACACTACAGCCTGCAAACTTAACTCATAAGTCTCGGCCAACAAGATATAAGACTTGTAATGAACCAAATTCACTAAGCCAAGCATCCATTGGCACATACCTTGGAAAATAAGCAAGCTAGTACTAAGCACAAGCACAAAGCAAGTTAGCACTACTCAGGCCGAATGTCTTTTCCTGAAAAACAAATAGGATGGGCAGTGAGTATAAACTCAGTAGGATTCACTTTAATACACAACTCAAATATGAGTCTATTTAGTTAAGCTGAGTATTCACTCAAAGCTTAACCTCCCATTAGCTTAGCTCAACCTGCAAAACAAACACAAAGACAAGGAAAACCAAGCATATACATATACATGATAACTAACCATGGCATATAATCCACAATATCATAAATTGGGTTAGCAAGCACAAGGAAAGCACCAAAGCACACAATAACACACACACACACCACATATTGCTCTCGGCCAAATATACCATACATGTACCCATGTGCACTTTGCACACAAAACACCATCAAACATTCCACTTCCACTTAGAGCTCCAAAATGCTAAGCAATTAGGCCACACTTGCTAGCATTTCTAGTACATGTACATTAGTTAATTAGCTAATCAACAAGTAAACCGAATGTATTCTCAATAGCCCATCAAGCAACTAAGGTCATTTGGCAAATTTTAACCATCACTTAGCCACTCTAAACACTTGAACCATGGTAATTCACCAAGCATAATCAAGTGTTAGTGAACCCTACCTCAAAATAGCTTTCGGCCAAAAAGCCAACTTTCAATGCCCAAGTGTTCTTCACTCAAAATTTGCCTACCATAACAACAAATAGGCATCAACAACACTTACTCATGGATCAAATACCATGTATTCAAGGAAGAACACCAGAAATACACTAGTTCAAGCTCTCGGCCATAATGCCCAATTCTCATACATTAAGCTTCTTCCAGGTCAATCTAACCCAAACATATAATCATTTAATCCCTCAATAAACCTCATTCATGGCACCATTACAATGTAATCAAATGAAGAACATGAAGTTACCTCAAATTGAACCTTTCGGCCAAACACCAAGCTTGCAAGCCTTTTGATGTTCTTCACTCAAATTTGCCTAGCATAAGACCATTTCAGGCATCAAGAAACTTGTGTTAAGGATTAACCAAAATGTTAACTAAGAAGCCTTCAAGCTATTGAAAGTGCCATAAAGTCAAATAATCCCATGTGGTAACCGGCCATTGTAACTAGCTTAAGTACTAGTTAAACCAACTAAGTAATGATATTTTCCATTAGTGGCAGACATGATGTGACATGTTCATCATTGTTGTCTACCACAAATTTTGACATAGTATTACACTAGTCCACATAAAACTTGCATGGCCGAAACTTCCACTTCCCATGTTTTGATTTCATTTGCACCACTACTTAAAACGTGCATTTGAGCCCTCAACTTTAATTTCTGTCATTTTCCACCCTAGTCTCAATTTCTGTGTGCAACTATGCCTTTAAAATTACCAGTCTTGCACATACATCACTGTATCAGTAGTCTTAGCTCTTTCTCACCATTTTTTTTGTTTCTTGGCCTAAGCCAAGCACTTAGGAGGTGAGCCTAACAAAGTTACCAACTTGGAACACTTTTAAGGAGGTGTTGATCATACCTTTTTCCCCCCACACTGCAATGACTATAGTGAGAATTACACAATATAATGGTTTTTAGCCATTATGACAAACTTGTAATTCTCCCATTTTGTGAGGTGGTAACAACTCCCCTACCAAAAGTCCTCTCTGCAGGCCACCATATCATTCAACAAGGATGCCGTCGGCTATTAGATACCATAAATGTGAGGAATTTGCTAGCTGTTACCTCCAACACACATTTCTAGAGGTTAAGACGGTTCCCGAACTCCTGAAGTTGGTGGAATGTTTTCTCCAAGTGTACGATATGACTACCAGGTTGTTTGCTCATGACTATCATATCATCGACATATACTTCCATATTTCTCCCAACTTGGAAGCTAAATACCTTGTTTGTCAGTCTTTGGTATGTTGCTCCTGCATTTTTTAGACCGAAGGACATTCTGACATAGCAGTAAATCCCAATTTCGGTAATAAAGGTGTTATTTCCTCATGTTCAGGATTCATCCAAATGTGGTGATATCCGCTAAAGGCATCAAGGAAGCTAAGCAGACCATATTCAGCAATGGAGTTTACCAATTGGTTTTGATGCGGTCCGATGGTGCGGAGCCAGCATCTCCACTGTGTGTAGTGGTGAGGGTAGCAGGGGGTCATGGAGGTGCAGATTAGTGTAGAAGGGAAGGCGTTCGGGGTGGATCACCTCAAGTGATGGCCGGCAGCTTCTTGGGCCTACGGTAGGTGAGAACAGGAGGTACCTCCGGTGTGGGAGAGAGCCCGGAACAGTGATTCTTCAGGGAGACCTGGCTGAAACACTCAGAAAATAGGGCTTAGCGCCTTCTATTTTCAGGCGTGTCTTTCTGACGCTTGCCTGCCTGGTCGCACGTCCCGACTAAGTGGGCTCGGGGAAAGCTGGAGGCGGATGTCATGGATCCCAGGAAGCTGCTAACTCCCGAGTTGGCAGCGAGGTTTGGGGACTTTGACAGACAAATCCGTGCTGTCGCTGACTGGGATGCCGAGGTCCCTCCATGCTTTCTTTACCCTTTCCCGATCATGTGGAAACTCATGACCGAGGATGTCCTTCGGGAGCTGAGGGTGGTGACGGAGCATAAGACGGATCTCAGCATGCCAGCTCCTGCTACTGAGGGGAAGAACTCTTGGCTGGTGAAGCTCATTTCGAACGAGCTCACTTACGAAGCCTTTTTTGAAAGTAAGTTTCTTTCAAAGTTTTTTCAGTATAAGTGCCTGTGAACTTACACTGATTTCTTCCCTCTTTTTCAGAGATGGGCGATGAGTCTACCGCCTACTACAGGTCTCTCTTCCTTGGTCAGGCCGAGAAGGGAGAACAAAAGAAGAGGCGTAAGGCTTCTGGGAACGGATCATCTTCGACCAAGAAGGCCAAGAAAGAGGTCCGGTGGTGCGGAGCCAGCATCTTCACTGTGTGTAGTGGTGAGGGCAGCAGGGGGTCTTGGAGGTGCGGATTAGTGCAGAAGGAAGGTGTACGGGGTGGATCACCTCATGTGATGTCCCGCAGCTTCTTGGTCCCGCGGTAGGTGAGAACGGGAGGTACCTTCGGTATGGGAGAGAGCCCGGAACAGTGATTCTTCAGGGAGACCTGGCTGAAACACTCAGAAAACAGGGGTTAGGAGGCCCCCGGGTGGTTTTCCAGGGGGGAACCTCCGACGCCCAAGTCAGTGCTTAGAGAGAGAGAGAGACGTTGTAATAAGCACAAGAGACGCTTGCCTGGCATGTCTTTCTGAGGGCTGAAGGGAAAGTTTTCAGGCGGAGAGAAGAGAGCGCCTTCTATTTTCCGGCCTCTCTCGGCCCCTTTTTCCCAGAGGAGAGTCTCTTTCCTCCGGAGAGTCCCCTTTTCTCTCTAGAGGATAGCCGAGCCCCATTTCCTGTGATGATTTCCCTCATATAAAAGGAAGAGGGTGACCCCTTCAGATGATGACACGTGTACGACACGTGTATGGTTGGATGGTGTTCATACTTCTAGGCGTGGGGGCCCCTAGCCACCTGCAGGCTCCTTGGGCCGTGAGCTGTAGCCCTTTGTGACAGGAAATTAGACTGTGATGGCGTGTCAGAGCATATCTGAAGGAGGCGTATCGGAGACATATGTGAGCGGAGTGTCAGAGACTCCTTGATAGCTCTTTCCGTACAACCGAGGTCCCTTTGCTTGATGTCTCACTTCGGGGTGAGGAGCCTTTTTCCAGAGTCAGGCTAGAACTTCGGTGTCTCCGTCTTCGGGGGCCTTTCTCCGTCGGAGGGTGAATGGTCCTTCTCCCCAAAGTTGGTTCGGTCGCCTTCCCGAAGGAGGCGCTGCGCTGGCTCCCGAAGTTGGAATTGGCGAGCTACCGAGGCCGTGTGCCTCAAGTATATGATTTCCTTCACTCCAAAGTCCTTTCTGAGGTCGTATGCCTCAGATGTCTGGCTCTTTCTTTTCTATGGTCGGTGGGTAAACAGGGCGATAGCACTTCGACTATCAGGTTTATTGGTGGCAAAGGATACGAGTCCTTTGGATAGGCATTGTTTATGTTTCAGAAGTCAATGAACATCCGAAGCTTATCACTCCCCTCCTTTATTGCAATAACTACATTGCTTAGCCAGTCGGGGTACTTAACCTCCCTTATTATCCGCGCCTTCGTTAACTGTTGGACTTTGGTTTTAACAAAGTTGTTCTTATGCGTCGAGAGGCTACATTTTTTTTGTCGAATAGGTTTCACCTCCGGACAGACTTTAAGACAATGCTGGATTATACCAGGGTCTACCCCAGGCATATCACTCAAAGAGTAAGCGAACAAATCTTTGTTCATTAATAGAATTGATACAAGCTTTTCCATGTCACCTTCAGCCAATTTTTTCCTTACTCGAGTACTTTGGCCTCAGACAAGCACTATATCCTCTATTTCTATTTTTTCAAGGTCACTTCTTTCTTCTTCGCTTGTCGTGCTCTTCTCTCCTAAATTTTGTGTGTGCACCTTCATTGGGCTCTGTCTTGCCTTCATGAAGACTTTCCTTACTTCGGCTTAATCAATGAATATTTCTGTGTCCCCTTCCATTATGCCGGATGTGACCACTAGGTACTTCACATCTGGCTGAATGTGAACATCACCCTTGATAGCCGAAGGGCAATCGCCCCGAAGGATCCCGCGCGTATACGGCATCTTAGGGCAATACATCACCTTTGACTAAGAACAGACGATCAGACCTCGGTAAAGGGAGGGACTTAATCACCCTCAGGCTAGTCGGATAAACCTCACCTCTGGGAACACGTCAGACCAACTTGGGTCATAAAGGATTATTACTCCTTTTAAGGATAACCTCAGAATGAATCCGCGTGTCCAAGTCCACCTTCGGATATTCTCTGGACCACCTTCGGAACATATCCTCGAGAATATCATCACCAAGGGCCTGAACCTAACCTCGGGAAAGTCTAGCCGGAGATATCTCATATAAAAAAGAGACCTCCCTCCAAAGATGTGTACCCCTCCAGGATACCCCTAGACTTTCCGGGAGTTCGGTCACCTAGAAGGGCTACGAGGATGTATGACTAGACAGCTTAGGAGTCTCTGACACACCGTACTTGTACGGCCCCCAACATGCCGCCCCTAGACATGCTCTGACACGCCGTTCTCGAGCAGCACAAGCTTTCGGCTGAATGGCCTATTGATGCGAACCCCGATGGTATAAAGACCATGAAATGCGCCCAAGATATTTTTCAAGCTCCACAAGACATCAAAGAGACTGGATTTTAAGACCCCCACCCCTAATCAACCTGTGACTAGAAACGAGAAGTATAAGAACACCAAGAACACAAGCACACTTGTGCACCAAGGTAGTCCACAAAGAACCAAAGAGAAATTCTCTCCAAAGTAGCAATATTATCTCATGTCAAGGCTGTTTTTTACAACCAGAATATGTGCCTTTATATAGACCTAAACTAGGGTAAAAATCTATGAAAAATTCGTAGCCCAAGTCACGTAGGAAACCTAGTTACAAAGGACTCAAGAAAACCTAGTCAAACTAGGATTCCTACACCCTTTTCACACATGTTTAAGGTGTGAAGCGAATTCCATTTATCCTCAGTGACATAAATCACTTTCATGGCCTAAATAACATCCTAAATAATGTAAATAAACAGGAACATAAAATAAAATACGTTACAAAATAAGATTGGCCATAAAAATCCCAAAATAGTCTTCTCAGGTGGTTCTTGCTTGTGCCTTCAACTTCATGCTGAAATTCGAACTTGATGCAGCCATTATTTCTCAAAATACAAACAATGAAAGTTGTAGATATATTTCTTAGCTTTGAAATGAAACCTGAACCACACAAAACGGACTTCTAAAGCCAAAGATATGCCCAAATACTGCAACTGCTTCTGAACCAGCGATAACTCGCAAATCACGACTTTGAAGCTAAATTGGACCTCCTCAACGTGAAAACTCGGTTTGATGGTCTTCATATGATTTTTAGCTCAAGATGTTAGATTTCCAATGAATTAAGAATTACTCAATTTTTATTTGTTTAGCTCAGGATATGATTTTTCTACCAGAACATCACCAATCTGTCAACATCCGAGCTTGAAGTGCATTAGTGAGCTCCTTAGCCTTCTTCCTTGTCAATGGTCCACTAGTTTTCTTCAATGGATCCTTGCCATCCTTGGCACAATTTGAAATGAAAATTGAACCACACAAAATGGACTTCTAAAGCCAAAGATATGCCCAAAATACTGCAACTGCTTCTGAACCAGTGATAACTCGCAAATCGCGACTTTGAAGCTAAATTGGACCTCCTTAACGTGAAAACTGGGTTTTATGGTCTTCATATGATTTTTATCTCCAGATGTTAGCTTTTCAATGAATCAAGAATTACTCAATTCTGATCTTTTTAGCTCAAGATATGATTTTTCTACCAGAACATCGCCAATCTGTCAACATCCGAGCTTGAAGTGCACTAGTGAGCTCCTTTGCCTTCTTCCTTGTCAATGGTCCACTAGTTTTCTTCAATGGATCCTTGCCATCCTTGGTTGTGCCTTCTTTGATCATATCAGTTCCCCCCTCCTTAGAAGGATTCGTCCTCGAATCAAAACCTGTGTTAGAAAAGGGAATTGAATCAATAAAAATGAAAATCAACACATAAGCACTTACCTTTCACATAAGCACCAATAGCATGGAATGCTTGTGTATTGAGCTTTAATCTTGTGAAAAATCTAAACCAATATCTAAATGCAATGATACCTCCAGGATCAAAAACAAAGTTTGAAACAATGAGCACAAAAAATCTGAATGTTTGCACAATTTTCATCTTAACTCTAGGCATCACTTTCATTGCCTTTTCCATCTCAAAAACATTATTCTCATAACTAGAAAAGGTGTTGGAAGAATTTACCGTAGGGATGTTGTATGCACTCGAAACAAATGTACCTAAACTCACACAAGTGTTATGGTTTTGAAAAGCACAAGTTATGCATGTCAAAACAATAGTTTGTATGGGCCATTCAAACAAACAAGAATTGAACACAATGTGGCCTAAACTAATAACAAAACAATGATGCATGAATTTCACAAAAATCCTAAGCATTTTAAATGAAACAAGATTGGAGTAGATAGGATTAAGTAAAACCAATTCAGTAGCAAACTTATTTTTGCATGTATATGCACAACAATACATGAAATTTGTGAATGGGATTTGACACAAAACAAAGGACTCAACATACCTGCTTAAAAGGCTGAATTTGAAACCAGAATTTTCACTCAAAATAAAAAATTTCAAGTTTGGACATAAAGCAAAAAAATCAATGCTCAAAAGTTTGTGTGATGCATGTGTCAAGATAAAGAAATGCTTGCTAGAAATTAAAGATTGACACACAAAAATGGGCTGAACATGAATGGCAATCAAAGAAGTATGTAATGTATGTGTATGAGCTAATTTATGCATGAAAAATTCCAAAGAAGTATATTTAACTTGAGGCAAAACAAAATAATGTGAGATGGATGCAAAACAAACAAAATCAAAAACAAAAGACACCAAAACAGATTTTTCTTTAAAGAAACTCAAGCAATTCCAAAGATGATTTGACAAAGCCAAAGAATTAGAATCTTTAAAACCATATTTTGTCAAATTTCCATGCTTACTTCCTTCTCTTAATCTAGTTTCATGAAAACCATTTGTCAAAACAACATTGCAAGCAAACATACATTGTTTGAGATTTTCATGCAAAACCACATCAAATCTAGGTGTTAGGAAGAAATACATTACAGTAGCTGGACTTAGTCTCCAAGTATCTTGCTTTGGTATAGGAACCGCAAAATTTTCATCTTTGCACTCAATGACTTCGGGTGGAGTTGCAACAATTTCATCCCCTTGAACCATAGGATAAGAAACAATGTTAGGCAAACTTTTGCATATGAAATCACTTAGACTTACCTCAAATTGTTCCTTCTCAACCTCCCTCATTGGTTTGATGCATGGGACATGGCTTAGAATATTAGGAACACCAACTTCTTTGATGGGCAGCAACTCACTTGATTCTTGTAGCTTATCTCCACTTAAGTCTTAAAAAGAAGACAACACAACACTAGAAAAAGACTTTGTTATGTTAGATGAAAGTATGGCTTCTCTGTAGGTCGTCCTCTCTTCACTCGGCTTGGGTTCATTGCACTCTTGTCTTCTCTCAACTTCCCACTCAATTTCTTCTCTCGGGAACTCTTCACTCTTATTCCCCTCATGTTCACTCTTCTCACTTAAACTCTCGGTTGTTCTCTTGACTTTCCCCTCATCAGTCATGCCCTCAACTTTCCCCTCATTTACTTTTCTCTCAACCTCACTTTGAAATTTTCTTTGATCCTCCAAGACTTGTTGTGGTGAAAGTGGTACAAGCATGATTGACTTTTCTTCTTGACGCCAAGACAAGTCTCCTTTTGTGGACTCCACTTTTGGCTTGGGTACTTCTCTCACATCCTTGGTCCATGCTCCTCTCCATGTGGAAATTCCTCCTTGAGACATATTGGATGCCTTGGACCTTTTGATGATCCTTTCGGCCTTGGTGGCATGGTGAAGCAAGTCCTCCATATTGAAATAAGGCACCATTTCCACTTTGTTGGCAATCTCAGGATTGAGACCATTAATGAATCTAGCAATGGTGGTCTCCTCATCCTCCATGATGTTGGCTCGAGTCAAGGTCATCTCCAAGTCTTTATGGTAGTCCTCCACACTCCTTTGGCCTTGCACTAGCTTTTGAAGCTTTAGGCGTTGATCTCTATAGTAGGAGCTGGGCACAAATCTCCTCCTCATTAAGGCTTTAAGGGCTCTCCATGTGTGTATGGGCTCCTCCTCATTCCTTCTCCTAGAAATAACATCCTGATTCCACCATACAAGAGCATAGTTAGTGAACTTTATGGTAGCCAATTTAACCTTCTTTTCCTCAGAGCAATGATGGCAATCAAACACCATTTTAATCTTTTGCTCCCACTCCCAATATGCATCTAGATCACTCCTCCCTTGGAAAGGTGGAATGGTAAGCTTGATGGAGCTTAGATTGTTGTCCTCCCTTGGCTCCCCCCTCCTTGGAAGCCCATGGTCATGCCAATGCCCTTCTTCCTCCTCGGGCTCTTCTCTCCTTGGACCTCTCCTTGGTTGCAAGATGGGATTTGGTCTCCTTGGCAACCTCAAGTCAATGTCCTCAATCCTCCCCACAAGTCTATTGAGAGTTTCTTGAAGCTCTCTCATGGTTGGCTCATCATTGTTTCTCACTTCCATCCTCCTATCCTCCTGGCCCTCCATACTCCTGAAAATAACAAAGATCCTCACAAACACTCACCTCACGTGTTTCACTCAAAAGATGAACACTCAAAACACTCAATTTGTTAGTGAGATATTGCTATTCAAAGAGTTCTCAAAAGTTCTAAGAAAACTATCCTCAAAGCACACAAGAAAACTTGAATTTTTGAAGAACTATTTTGACTCCAAAAGAGGTGGGCTAAACAAGCTTTAAAAGACTCTAAGAAGCCCTTGCAATGGATGATCACAAGAACCACAAAGAAAGCTTTTTGGCTGGAAAAACAATGGGATAGGTTTTGGGCACAAAAACTTTCAACACTTTGTGAAAAACTTCCTTTTTGCAAGCTCTTTCCTTTTCCTTTCTTTTTCTTTTTCTTCCATTTTTTTTTCCATTTTTTTTCTATTTTTTTGCTTGCTGTTTTGATGCTAAACAAATGTTCTCCTTGAAATTCCTTGCTGCCAAAGACAAAAAGTCAGTTTTCTATTCGGCCAAAACAAGAAACTATTGAAACTTGCACAATTTTGAAACAACTTTTTGATACCGAAACTTCCTCAACTTGGATCCTTCTTTTTTTTTGGTGTTTTCTTGACTCTAGGATGCTGGAAACAATGAAAACAAGAGAGATTAATAGGGCTGGACACGAAACAGAAAGATAAGAAATAATCAGGAACAAACAATTTGAAACCGAGAAAACTAGACAACACGGATTGACTTCTTTTTGTTGTTTTTGTGATTTTCGGACTTGAACAAGGATGGAATAAAAAGGACAGACCTGAAACAAGAAGAAAAAGGATTAAAACAGAGGATTAAGACACGAAATTACTGGAAAAAAATTGAAAGAAAACCGAAGATAAACAAGAACACAAGATATGTCCTTCAATGGAACTTGTGGCTCTGATACCAACTGATGCGAACCCCGATGGTATAAAGACCATGAAACGCGCCCAAGATGTTTTTCAAGCTCCACAAGACATCAAAGAGACTGGATTTGAAGACCCCCACCCCTAATCAACCTGTGACTAGAAACGAGAAGTATAAGAACACCAAGAACACAAGCACACTTGTGCACCAAGGTAGTCCACAAAGAACCAAAGAGAAATTCTCTCCAAAGTAGCAATATTATTTCATGTCAAGGCTTTTTTTTACAACTAGAATATGTGCCTTTATATAGGCCTAAACTAGGGTAAAAATATAGGAAAAATTCGTAGCCCAAGTCACCTAGGAAACCTAGTTACAAAGGACTCTAGAAAACCTAGTCAAACTAGGATTCCTACACCCTTTTAACACATGTTTAAGGTGTACAGAGAATTTCATTTATCCTAAGTGACATAAATCACTTTCATGGCCTAAATAACATCCTAAATAATTTAAATAAACAGGAACATAAAATAAAATACGTTACAAAATACGATTGGCCATAAAAATCCCAAAATAGTCTTCTCAGGTGGTTCCTGCTTGTGTCTTCAACTTCATGCTGAAATTCGAACTTGATGCAGCCATTATTTCTCAAAATGCAAAGCATGAAAGTTGTAGATATATTTATTATATTTTAAATTAAACCTGAACCACACAAAATGGACTTCTAAAGCCAAAGATATGCCCAAAATACTGTAACTGCTTCTGAACCAGCAATAACTCGCAAATCATGAATTTGAAGCTAAATTGGACCTCCTTAACGTGAAAAATGGGTTTGATGGTCTTCATATTATTTTTAGCTCCAGATGTTAGCTTTCCAATGAATTAAGAATTACTCAATTCCGATCTGTTTATCTCAAGATATGATTTTACTACCAGAACATCGCCAGTCTGTCAACATCCGAGCTTGAAGTGCACTAGTGAGCTCCTTAGCCTTCTTCCTTGTCAATGGTCCACTAGTTTTCTTCAATGGATCCTTGCCATCCTTGGTTGTGCCTTCTTTGATCATATCACCTATGATCGGCTAAAAGCCCCCCTAAAGGTACGAATCACATCCAGCCGGACACGTGTCATGATCTGGGCAGCTGGTGGCAAGCGAACCTCTCCTGTCTACCTCTTATAAATATGGGAGCCATCGCAGGTAAAGAGGAACTCTGGACACAGGATTACCTTCACCTCCTTTACTTACTAGACACTGACTCGGGCGTCGGAGATTCTTCCCCGGAAAAACACTCTAGGGACCTCCTAACCTTTGCTTCCTTTGTCTTCCAGGTGGTCATCTCAGGACGCATTCTCCTTGAATGCTCCTCCGCACCGAAGGTTCTTGTGACCCTCACCATGAGACATAGTGGAGATGCTGATGGGCATCAACCCTGTGCCTGTGTTCTGAGGATGGCATTGTATGAAGAAGGGACATCTATGATGATGAACCTCGTCATGGTGGAACCAAGGAGCTCTTCCTTGGTCTGAACCAAGGTTCCCCTTAGCATCAAGGGTAGATTGATCCATCTGAGTACAGGAAGATTGGCGGGACCTATGACAAAGGTAGGGGACATAACGGGTTTAAGATCACTTTTGTAGATGCCCAACTTCGGCAACAAGAAGGAGAACAAAATGTCAGCATTGGAGTCATCATCGATGAGCACTCTTTTGGTATCCTAGCTCCTGATCCTTACCATGATTAGGAAGGGTCGTCATGAGGGAACTTCATGGTAGACCTGTCTTTTTGAACAAGCTTGTTCGCCGGGTTGTTGAATTCCATCATCGAGATTGGTATCATGCCCGTAGTCCAGGTGGAATTGGTAGAACTTATTCATATTCTTCTTGTTGTTCAAGGTCATTGCCTTCAGACCCTGGATTAATGTTCCTTGCCTTTCCATGGCCATTAGTATGTTCGTCCTTATGGTGTTTAAGGGAGTGAATGACACCGGCCTCTTCCCCCTTTGTTTCCTTCATCTGCCCCCACCCTCGGTGTGGTACTGAGGTTGGCAGCTCTGACCCTTGGAGTGGTTATGATCAGACTTCGGCCCTCCCATCCTCAGCTCTTCGGCCATCATGTGCTGTTCTGCCCTTCGATAGAATTCTTTAAGGGTGTCAGAGGGATCTTTGGAGAACTCATAGAAGAGTTATGAATCTCTCCTAAGTCCCCTGATCATGGCAAGGATGTTAATTTTAGGGCAAAAGTCAAGCACACTTAGGGCTTCTCGATTGAATCTTTCGACATAGTCCCGAATGGTTTCTCCATTCTTTTGGGCTATGTCAAACATCTGGATGGGCATCTTCACCATTGGCCTACTTTCAATGAACTGCTGAGTGAATGTGGTGGATAACTCCTGGAAGCCCACAATGGTTCCGAGAGCCAAAGAGTTATACCACACAATTGCCGGCCCCTACAATGTGACTTCAAAACACTTGTAAAGGCTGGCATCATCAGTACCATGCAATGTCATGGTATGCCTATATTTCATCAGGTGGGCTTGGGGGTCGCTGCATCCATCATACGTCTCCAAGCGTGGTACTTAGAAGTCGCTTGGCATACGCGCCTCTACTACTGCACGGATGAAGGGTGACTCTTCTTTGATGACAGTCTCTGACAACCTTGACCAGACAGGTTTTCGAGAAACCTATTTTTCCACCTTCTCTACCCTCTCAAGGATTCTCTCCATGAGGATGGTAGTACTGTCCTCTCCTCATTGCCTAGTAGTCACCGAAAACAAAAAGTGATGTCCTATTTTCGGCGACTAACTTTATCGATGAGGGGACTATGAGTTCTTGTTAGTGGATGGACTTCGTCGGCGGGAAGTTCTGGCTCCCTTTGGCACCATTTTTCTAGTGCGACGTCCTCTAGAGGATACATTCTTCGTTGAAGACTCATCATTAGAACCCCTACTTTCAAACCTCTAATGAGGTAACCTTGGGCTTATCTCTTCACGGGTATTAGGAGAAAGTGCCCTTCCCTTAAGAGGTGGTTATGACTACTTTTGGTTGAGCTGTTGGGTCATTTCAGCCACTATAAAGCACTGAAAGTTGCATAGAAAGCCCATCATGACTGTGAAAGGACGTTCATTTTTTGGCAAAGAAGTCTTCAACGCTGGTTGTTCAGTTGCCACTTGAGTTTCTGGCGCGGACTGGGACCTCGGGTGTCCCTTGCCCTTAGAAGGCCGAGTCTCAACAATGGTGACCTGAGGATGGGGCATTCCCACAGATGACGCCAAATGATGCATGACGGCATCTTCGTTGAATGACATGTTAGGCCGCAAAGAGGACTTCCGGTGTGAGAGTATCTGAAACACATAGAAGAACGACAGTTAGGAGCTCCCCGGAGTGTGTTTCTAAGGGAGGAGCCTTTGATGCCCAAGTTAGTATTTGTGAGAGTGGTAGTAAAGTGTAAAGAGCAAAGAATAAAGAGAGTCTCGAGTCCTTAGCAATGTCCTTCCCAAGTATTTATAGGAGGGTGGAGGGAGGAGGTCATTTGACACAGCTTGTCTAGATCATGACACGTGTTCAGTCAGATCCGATCTGTACCTTCAGAGGTAGGCATCATTCTAGCCAGAGGGGAGGGGCATTTGCGAGGTCTCTTTGTCAGGTGCTCATTAATCATTTTTGTCGTATCTCCGTGAGACACCTTCGGGGTGTGAGACCCCTTCGGGCAGAGATTTTCTCCTCAAGGGCTATCGGGGAAGGCCCTTCGGTAGAGTGGGTCACCTTCAGGAGACTTTTTTGTCTGTCAAGGATGGTGGATCTACTTTTTTGAGGTCGGTAGCTTCACAAATCTGAGGGTGGTGAAAGACACCTTTTCCCAAAGTTAGTCATGTTTCTTTACGAGGGTGGTGTTGAGAATGCCCTGAGGTTGGGGCTAAGCTCCCATCAAGGGTAGTGCCAGGATAGCTGATCAGGAGATCTTGGGGGTGGTAACCCTTCGGCTATTGATGCCCGGTGGCATCCTTGTTGAATGACATGCTGGCCTGGAGGAGAGACTTCTAGTATGAAGGTTCCTGAAACACTCAGAAGAATGAGGGTTAGGGACTCCCCGGAATGACTTTCTATGGGAAGAGCCTCCGACACCCAAGTCAGTATTTGGGGAATAAGGAGTAGAGAGTGGGGAGTTGGGAGTAGAGAGAGTTCTCTATATGTTACCAAGGTTATTCCCAATCTTTTACAGGATTGCATAGGGAGGACGCTGTTTGACACAGCCCGTTCAGATCATGACACGTGTATGGTTGGATGTAGTTCGTACCTTTGCAGATAGGTATCTCCAGCTGGCCATAGGCCATTTTGGCTAGAGGTCAGGGCCGTGTGCAAGGTCTCTGTGTCAGAGCATCCTTAACCATTTTTTTCGTATCTTCACGAGACCCCTTTGGCACATAAGACTTTTTCAGAATAGGAGGTCCCCTCCGTGCCGATATCACGACCGAGCGCTACTGGGGGCAGCACTTCAGTAGAGTTGGGGACCTTTGCTAGACACTATTCCTTACTGAGGATGGTGATATCCCTTTCTGAACTTGGTGGGTTTATCATTCTAAGGGTGGTAGTGCACAACCTTGTCGAGGTCAATCCCCTTATTCCCCGAGGATGGTGGTGGGTCACCGAGGTCAGGGGATCATGGATAGTGTGGACCCCCTATTTCCTGAGGTTGGTTACTCGTTCTTTCTAAGGGTGGTCCTGGTCTTCCCCGAGGATGGTGCTCATCAGACTAAACTGTGGGAATTCTAAGGGTAATAGTCCTTTGGCTATCACAAGCCCCCTTAGAAAGCCGAAGTTGTATCTTCAGCACTTCAGCCTTTGCGAGCGTTTTGTTAAACTGTGGTAGGTGACGGTCGTCTTAGTTTTGACCGAGGTCACCTTCTTAGGAAGAGGTCACTTATTTGGACCATGTTGACTTTGAGCACCAAGGTAGTCCCGTCATCATTTAAGCGGTACTTCTTCATTTTTGGCTGAGCTTTTGACCTTCCCAAAACTGTTACTTCGAAACAAAGTGTATAATCCCCTTCTGGGTTTTTTATTACTTGCCAATGAATCATCACATCTTCTGAATAGATGGACGCATCTCCTCGGGAAAGACATGCATAGGTCTGGGAGCTGTTAGAAGCGTGCCCTTGTTTCCCGTATCAAGTGACACATGTCGCTAGGCGACTGGCGAACAGTCGCATCCGTTACGCCAGTCGCGTCTCTTCGCCTTCGAGGGATGATTATGGTGATGCTTTGCCTGCCCCCTTCAGCTATATAAACCCTTCTTCCTTAGTTGTTTCCACATTTTTTTTCTTCTGCTATCTTTTGCTCTCGTGTTTCCTCTCATCTCTTTCTTTTTTTGGTAGCAGTGCTAATGGCGGAACGATTTCTAGCAACTTCTGTAGCGACTTTCATAAGTAACTACTTTGGTCTAAACTTAGGTGGGTCTTTTTTTTTTAAGCGTTCTTCAGTATTTTTTTTGTGTCCCATATTCTTTTCCCTTCACCTTGCCAAGCATAGACTTCTTCTTGCTAAATATGTCTACTCCAGTCCCGCTTATGTTTGTTCAACTTGTCCCCGAGAGTTGGCTTCCCCTTAACTCTCATCCAAGTCGTGCTACTTCAGAGAAGTTAGAGAAGTGGATAGCTAAATTCTTTCTCCCCTCTTACACTGTTACTAGGCCACCTAGTCCTGGTATGCCTAGTTACATAAATCATTTGGACAAGGTTACCGTCTTTCAGGCCCAGCTAAAGGTCGGACTTTGGTATCCTGCCCCGAAGATGGTTTGCGAGTTCTGCCAACTCCATGGCATAGCTGTGAATCAACTTCCCCTGAACTCTTATTCTTATTTCAATGCCTTCCTCTACATGTGTGGGGTCTTCAAGATAGAGCCTCACTTCATATTGTTCATGCAATACTACAAACTACACCCTATCCCAAAGGCTGGGTTTTACTTCTTGCTTCCTCGGGGATCCAGGAGAAAGAAGTACACATTCACCTATGGGACGAAGGATAGCTAGAGGGGGTGGCAGAAGAAGGTTTTCTTTATGAAGGTCGCTAAGCAATGGAAGCATGTTCCCACCAAATGGGCTTGGGGGACTTTAGATATTGATGTAGTTGATCCTAGGAAGATGCTGACCTTAAAGTTAGAAGCCCAATTCGAGGAGTTCGATAGCCGTATTCGGCTGTCGCGGACTGGGATCCTGAGGTCCCTCTGTATTCCTTATATCCATTTCCCATTAGATGCAACTTGATGACCGAAGAAGTCCTTCGGGAGTTGGGGGTGATCAAGGAACACATTACCAACCTAAACACACCAAAGCCTCTTTTTGATGGAAAGAAGGTGTGGCTCGTAATGCTCTTTCGAGGTGAACTCACGTATCCTATTCTTGTAGAAAGTCAGTTTCTTTCCAGATTTGTATACCTCCTTTTGTACTTACACTGATGTTCTTCATTTTGTGGGGATGGTTGACAAGTCTGCTACCTTCTACAAGAGTCTCTTCCTCGGCCAAGCCAAGAAGGAAGAGCAATAGAGAAAAAGGGCAGTGCCAAAGAGGAAGAAGGCACCAGGGGGACCATCTTCAGCACACCGAGGTCGAAGAAGACAAAGGAGGACCCCCTTCCCCCACCTCTCAAAGACAAAGTGGAGGCTATGGACCAGACCCCTGTTTGGGAGGACCCACTTTCGGAGCCTGCCATCTGCTCAACTCCCCTTAGTCCAAATACTGGAGCGGAGACCTTGGGGAGCTTGATAGGGGAATTTTTGAGCAAGGAGCTTGAGGAGCGCTAAAGGAGAAAAGGCAAGAAAGTTCCTGCCAAGGTCCTCGAGGCTAGTGACTCTGAGGGAGACGACGCTGAGCTCCCACCAGGTTTGACCCTTAGCCATTCTTCTATGAGTTTGGCGATTTTTGGTATTTTAGATCTTATAGATGAATGGCTAAGGGATAACGTTCTGATGGAACTTTGGCATGATTTTGCAGGTGAAGAAGTGCAGGCTCCCTGGGTGGAGGATTACGCTCGAAAGAGGGCCCTTCGGGATGCCAAAATCCTAAGGAGGAAGGTTCCGATGGAGCCCTTCTAGACTTTCACCGAGGACATGAACTTGTTCTCTAAGGATAGCCAGAAGATGGCTCCATAGATGGCGCAGGGCGTCATCACGCATGCCACTTTTCAGTCCCTGACTAAAGAGTGTCCGAATGAGGAGATCCTCACTGTGAGGATGAGTGAGTAGGCTGCCCAAGTAAACCCCTACCCTCTAATACTTAGGAATTTTCTGTGCTGTTGTTGTGCTTTGTTCCTCATTCGGGGTCTTTGCTTTTGCAGCTCTTGGCGTATACTGGGTACTTCTGAGCTTGGGCAGCCAAACAATCTTCGGTCTGAAGTTGGTCTGAGGAGTCCTTGGCAAAGGCCAAGGAACTCTTGGCTAGCTCTGTCGTCAAGTATGGTGAGCTCAATAAAATGGCCAAGGAGGATCTGGATAACCTTCTGGAGGAGATGCTAGAAAGCCAAGGGGAACTCATTCAAGACTTCTCCGCGAACATGTCGGACCTTGGTGCGAAGGTGATAGCTCCTACCTCAACTAACGAGGTTTTACAAAAGGAGAAAGAGGATGATGCTGCTAATGTTTCGAAGGCATTCGACCTCAACTCCAAAGCTTAGGCTGAGGTCAATAAGCTAAAGCAGGAGGGAAAGAAGAAAAAGAAAAAGTTGGAGAAGGAGGTCGTGGAGCACAACAAAGAACTGGTGGATCTGGATGTGGAGAAGGCTAAGTCCGACTAGGCAATAAAGAGGTCTTATCAAGACGGTTTTTGCCTAGCCCGTCACCAAGTTCTGTCTAGATTTCCCGACATTGACCTCTCATTTTTAGTGCCCCTGGACATCCCTGAAGGACCACCGTGGCAATAATCGAGGGCAAAGTTCCTCAATCTTGCTGCTATTCCTCCTTCAGCACCTAGAGTTGCTACCACGGAAAGAGACTCCGGGGGTGAAGATGCCGAAGATGCCGAGGAGCCAGCAGATGGCCAGGACCGCAAACAGGCCTCCTTTATCTTCTTTTTCTTTTGTAATCCATCTTTTGTACTTTCATCATAGTGTTAATGAAATTTCTCCTTTCTTCAAAATTTTGGCTAAGTTCCTTAATGGTCTATCTTCAGAGCCGAACGGGATCGTGGCCAAATTTGGTCAGTACCTGTTAGAAAAAACATCACCCTCTGTGAAACTTAACCTATGTTCAAATCAGTCAAGTTCTTTTTACGCCATTCACATTCGATTAATGTCTTTTGGACAAAGTTACCCTTCGGTCATGCCTACATTCAAACAACTATCTTCGGTATTCTTAGCATCATTTCTTTTTAGAAAATTTTTCAAAGTTCCAGTGATGCCCTTTTGGGAAACTCCCCATCTTGAACCAAGTTTGTACGAAGGAAATATTCATCTTTGGAAGTAACCATCTTCGGTTATACCTCCTTTATGTTTTTGGACGACTTTCTACTTGAAAACTTTGCTAAGTGTGCACTTAGGCACTTTTGGGGGATGAGCACCTTCGGTCATCATTCATCAAAGGCAACTATGTTCGGTGGCTCAACTTAACTTTTGTGTCATAGTCTACACCTTTTTCACCAACTATGCTCGGTTGGCATAATTCAGCAAAGACTGACCATTTCCACGAGTTTACCCATTCCGCGTGACCATGTTCAGTCTACCTCCTTGGAATAGGGCATTTTTTATTTTCTCATTCGAAGACAAACATGTTTAGTCAAATATGCCTTTGGTAAAAAATGGCAATAGTTTCGTATACGCATTTTTGAAAAAAAAAACCTCATTCGGTTTTCACACCATATTCGGCCAGTCACCCTTTGTGGAGAATTGTACAAATTGTTCCTTGGAAAAAATTTTAAGTGTAGAATTTTTTCAAAGAATCTGAATGTGATGTATTTTTCAATTCTCCTCCTTCGGTATTGCTGAAATTGTAGACTCCAAGACAAACTTCCTCGAGGACCAAATAAGGTCTGTCCCAATTTGCCCAAAGTACTCCATGGGATGGTCTTCGAGCTTCAAACTCAGCTTTTTAGAGTATGAGGTTAACTTTTTTTATCATTTTTGGTTTGGCATGCAAGTTTGTAGTGATGGCTACTCTTTGTTGAAAGGCTTTTCTCCTGAGCCCGGCCATCTTTCTGTGCTTGTTAATGAGGTCCAACTTGGTTCTTAGATCGAGGTTGTTGTCTTCTTCATCGAACACTTATATCCTGACTGATGGGTGTGCAACTTTGACAGGGATAATGGCCTCTGTGCCGAAGATGAGTGAGAAGGGCGTCTCACCCGTGGCTCTTCTAGGGGTTGTTTGGTAGCTCCATAGGACACTCGGAAGCTCTCCTGGCCATTTTCCCTTTGCTTCCTTCAACGTTTTCCTCAGGCCACCTTTTATTGTTCTGTTGGACACTTCAACTTGTCCATTTATCTGAGGATGTGCCACCATGCCGAAGTGCAATTAAATTCCAAGGTCAGTTATGAATTCCTGGTGATGCCCTGCTACATCGTCATTGTGTGACATGGTGAGCCTGGAGCAAAGACTGCCGGTGAGGGAACGCCTTGGTGAGGAAGGCCCGGTTGGAGGAGTACTGGGAAGACTCAGAAAAAACAAGGGTTAGGAGTTCCCCTGGGTGTTTTCCGGGGAAAGGCTTCTGATGCCCAAGTCATTCTTTTGGGATTGGAGAGTGAGTAGTAAATGGAGAGATTTTTCCCCTTAAAGTCCAATGCCTTTACCTGGGGTGCTTACCGAATATTTATAGAGAGGTGAACAGCAGGAGTTCGTTTGACGTGGCCGGTCCAGATCATGACACATGTTTGGCCAGATGCGATCCATATGTTCGGGGAGAAGGGGAACATTTAGCCAACCACAGGCCGCCTGGCCAGGAGCCTAGGCTGCGCGAGGTTGGCGTGTCAGAGTGTGTCTAGGGGCGGCGTGTCGGGGATGTGTCAGAGGCTCCTTAATTGTTTCTGCCGTACTCCCAAGGTCCCTTCGGTAGAAAAGAGCTCTTCGGAGCAGGAGAATTACCTCCTGAGATCACTTTAGTAATCCAAGAATATCCTCATCGAGGGAGGTCCCATTCAAGGATGTCCTTCCTTGCCGTAGGTGGTTCAGTCATCTTGCCGAAGGTGATGATGGACCGTTTTCCCAAGATTGGTACTGTCATCTCCAAGGATGGTAAAGAATTACTGAGGTCGGATGTGAGAGGGGCCGGATATCCTTCTTTCTGAAGTTGGTGCTTTTCTTTCCAATGGTGGTGCCTTACCCGAGCCTACAGGTTTGAAGGGTGATACGCACTTCGGCTATCACCTGGAGCCCTTTATGAGTAAATTGGGAATCATTATCAGCTACTATCACCCTTAGAATGCCGAATCTGCATATGATGTTTTTCCAGACAAATCTTTGTTTGTCCTTTTCTGATATCGGTGCTAAAGGCCCTACCTCGATCCATTTGGTGAAGTAGTCTACTGTGACAACACAAAATTTTACGCCTCCGGGAGCAGTTGAAAGTGGCTTGATGAGGTCGATGCCCCATACAGCGAAGGGGCAGGGGTAGTTTGCCGAAGTTATCATTTCCAAGGGTAGTCTCTAGACAGGAGCGTGTCTTTGGCAATTGTTGCACTTTTGGATGAACAGCGTCACGTCCTTCCTCAGAGTAGGCTAGAAATATCCTTGCTGGAGGAGGACCCCGGCAAGGGCATCGGTTCCTAAGTGCAAACCACAGGCTCCCTCAGGGACTTCTTTGAGGATCATTTCAACATCCTCTTTGCTGATACACCTCTGCAAAAGGGTTGCATACCTTGGTCGGTACAGTTCGTCCCCAATCAGGAAGTATCTTCCTGAACGCTTTCACACTTTGGCTGCTTTGAGTGGGTCCTCAGGAAGCTCTGAGGTTGAGAGGTATTTTTTGATAGGGTCCTTCCAGCCTTGTCCCGAGGTTGTTACACAGATTACCACTAATGCTCGGCTGATGTAGTACCTTAGTAGACTATTTGGATTTGGCCAGAGTGTCAACCTCCATATTGTCTCGTCGAGGTACATTTTCTATGTGTACTGTGTCAAACTCTTGGATGAGCTTTTTTATGAGGTCATGGTACTTTTCCAAGGTTAAGTCCTTTGCGCCATAGCCCCCCGTCATCTACCGGACTACTGGCTGAGAATCGCTGTCAGCCTTTAGATTTCTTACACCAACTTTTCTTGCTAGCCGTAACCTTCTATTAGGGCTTCATATTCTTCAATGTTGTTGGTGGCATTAAATCCGAATTTGATGGCCTTCATGGCTTCTATGCCTTCGGGACCGCGGACGATTACTCCAGCTAGTTGGTGTTCGGACCCAAAGGCTCTATCAACAAAGAGTGTCCACTCTAGTTCATGCTTTTCGAGGTCCTCAGAGGTATCCTCGGCTTTTGGCTCCTCCGCGATGAAGTCTACCAATGCTTTGGCCTTTATTGCCCTTCTTAGCTCGTAAGTGATCTTGTACTTACAGAGCTCAATACACCACTTTAATAGTCTTCCCGAGCGATCTACCCCTCTCTTGACATCCTAAAAAGGTAGGTTACTTCGAACAGCAATGGGGTGTCCTTTGAAATAAGGCCGCAACCTTCTACTTGCCAACACTAACACGTAGATGGCCTTCTATAGAAGAGGGTACCTAACTTTGGCACTGTGTAGGGACTTACTCAGATAGTATAACGGCCATTGCCTTCCTCCTTCTTCCTTTACAAGCATCAAACTCACCACTTTTTTGCTGACAGCGAGGTAAAGGATGACAGGTTCTCTTTCCCTTGGCTGCTGAAGTGTTGGCAGACGGGCTAAGTAGCTTTTGAGCTCATCCCAGGCTTTTTTGCAGTCTTCGTTCCAAAGATGTTCCTTGGAGTCGAAGCTACCTCCTTTTTTTGCTGTTTTGGTGAGCACTTTGAAGAACGGTCGTCACTGATCTCTATATCTGGAGAATCTACTAAGGGAAATGATTCTCCTAGTAAACCTTTGCACGTCCTTGGTTGTTGTGGGAGTTCAGAATCCTAGCAGAGCCTTAACCTTTTCTGGGTTGCCATCGATACCTTTTTCCGATACAATGAATCCAAAAAACTTGCCCGCATTCACCCCAAACACACACTTTTCTGGGTTGAGACGGATTCCAAATTCCCAAAGTCGCTAGAATGTTTCCTTTGAGTCTAAGATATGACTACAAGGTAGTTTGCTCTTAACTATCATATCACTGATATATACTTCCATATTCCTCCTGATTTGGGTATCAAACACCTTGTTCATTAGCCTTTGGTACGTGGCCCCTACATTTTTCAGACCGAAGGCCATTCCGACGTAGCAGTAGGTCCCGACTTTAGTGATGAAGGCGATTTTCTCTTCATCTTTGGGATCCATCCTAATTTGGTGGTATCCACTGAAGACGTTGAGGAAGCTAAGTAGCCTGTATTTGGCAGTCGAGTCCACCAATTGATCTATTGGTGGCAAAGGATATGAATCCTTAGGATAGGCATCATTTATATTTCAGAAGTCGATACACATTTGGAGTTTTTCACTCCTTTCCTTCGTGGCAATGACAACATTGCTAAGCCATTTAGGATACTTGACTCTCTTATTATGCTTGCTTTCATTAATCGTTGCACTTCGGTTTTGCCGAAGCTGTTCTTATGCGCTGAAAGGCTTCACTTTTTCTGTCGAACAGGCTTCACCTCTGGGTGCACTTTAAGGCTACGTTGGATTATGCGAGGGTCTACCTCAGGCATGTCCTTCAAAGAGTAGGCAAATAGATCTTTCTTCATTAATAGAAAAGATACAAGTTTTTCCTTGTCACCTTCAGCCAGTTGTTTTCCCACTCGGGTACTTCATCCTGGGACAAGTTCTACATCCTCTGTTTTTATTTTTTCAAGGTCACCTACTCCTTCCCCCGTTGCTTCTTCTCTGAGCATGGGTTTTTCTCCCGAAGTCTGTGCATGGACCTTCATCGGGCTTTGTCTTGCTTTCACGAAGACTTTCGTCACTTCGGCTTGGTCAATGAATATCTCTGCATCCCCTTCCTTCGCGTCGAAGGTGACTGTCAAGTACTTCACATCTGGGTGAATGTGGAGATTCCCCTACATCTGCCTTCCAAGGATTGCATTGTATGAAGAGAGGAGATCAATGAGAATAAACCTCATAATTGTGGAGGCAAAGAGTTCTTCCTTGCTCTGAACCGAAGTTCCTCTTAGCATCAGAGGTAGGTCAATCCACCCAAGGATAGAAAGTTCGGATGGACCTACCCCGAAGGTAGGGGAGGTGACAGGTTTGAGATCACCCTTTGAGATCCCCAAGTTCAGCAGTAGGTTCGAGAATAGCACATCGGCATTGGAACCATTATCAATGAGCACTCTTTTCACTTCCCAACTCCCTATCCTTGCCATAATTAGGAGGGGTTCATCATGAGGGAACTTCACGGTAAACCCATCTTTTTGAACAAGCTTGTTCAATGGGTTTTCGAACTCCATCATCGAGATTTCCCTAACTTTCCTTTTCCTTTCAATCGATGGTATCCTAGTCCTGATTGTTTGGATCACTCCAGCCGGAGGTGACGAATGCTTTTTGGGACTTCGGTTTCAACGTCGATCAGAATCGTAGTTCTCATCTTCTCCTTCATCTCTTTTTCCCTTCTTTCTTTTGGGAAGGGCATACACAGGTAACGCCAAAGCTGTCCTTGCTTGATCAAAGACTCAATGTACTTTCTCAGCTGGAAACAGTCCTCGGTGTCATGCCCATGGTCTCGATGAAACTGTCAAAACTTCTTCATGTTCTTCTTATTCCCTGAGGTCATGGCCTTTAGACGTTGGATGGTAGTCCCTTGCCTTTCCATAGTCATCAGTACATTTGTCGTCGAGGTGTTCAAGGGAGTGAACGACATTGGTTTCTTCCCCCTCTATTTCCGAGGTCTTCACCTGCCCTCGGTTGGGTACCGAGGTCGATGACTCTAACCTTCGAAGTGATGGTGATCAGACTTTGGCCCTCTCATCCTCAGCTCTTCAGCAGTCATGTGTTGCTCCGACCTTCGGTAGAATTTCCCGAGGGTTTCAAGGGGATCTTTGGAGAACTCATAAAAGAGTTATGAGTCTCTCCGAAGTTCTTGATCATGGGGAGGATGCGGATTTTAGGGTGGAACTCGGGCACACTCAGGGCTTCCCTATTGTACCTCTTGACATATTCACGAATGGTCCCTCAATTCCTTTATGCTATGTCAAACATCTGGACGGGCATCTTCACCGTTGGTCTGATTCCAATGAACAATTGAGTGAATGCGGTGGACAACTCCTGGAAACCCATTATCGTTTCAGGGGCCAAGGAGTTATACCACGTAGTTGCCAGCCTAGAGAGAGTAACTTCAAAGCACTTGTAGAGGGTGGCATCATCAGCACCATGCAACACCATGTTGTGTTTATACTTCGTTAGGTGGGCTTGGGGGTCGCTATGCCCATCATATTTTCTAAGCGTGGTACTCGGAAGTCACTTGGCATGCGTGCCTCTACTACTGCGGGGATGAAGGGTGCCTCTTCTCCAGTGAAGGTCTTTGACAGCCTTGACTAGACAGGCTTTCGAGAAATTTGGCTTTCAACTTTTTCCAGCCTCTCTAGGATCTTCTCCATAAAGGTGGTAATACTGGTTTCTTCTCATTGCATGATGACCTCTGGCAACAGGGAACGATGTTTCCTTTTTGGGGAGTAACTTCATCAACGTGGGGATTGTGACTTCTTATCTGGAGATGAACTCCGTCGGCGTGAAGTTTTGGGCCCTTTTGACCCTGTTTCTCCAACACGACGACTTCTTAGGGGTACGTCCTCCATTGAGGACTCATCACAGAAGTCTCCACTTCCTAAACTCCAGTGAGTAGACTTAGGACTTCTCTCCCAATGGGCGGTTGGTGAAGAGGCTCTTCGGCCCGAAGGTGGTTGAGACTACCTTTGGTCAAGCTGTTGTGTCATCTCAGCCACAACAGAGTGCTGAAAATTGTGCAGGAAGCTAATTATGACCATCAGAGGACATTCATCCTCAGGCAAAGAAGTCCCGATGGCAGGCTGTTCAGTCACTGGTTGAGTTTTTGGCACAAACGGGGACTTCGGGAGTCCCTTGTCCTTAGAACGTTGGGTCTCAACAACGGCGACTTGGGAGTGAGTTCCCTCAGACGATGTGAAATGATGCCCTGTGGCATCCTCATCGAATGACAAGCTAGCCTGGAGGTGAGACTTCTAGTATGAAGGTGCCGGAAACACTTAGAAGAATGAGGGTTAGAGACTCCCTGGAATGAATTTCCAGGGGAAGAGCCTCCGACGCCCAAGTTAGTATTTGGGGAATAAGGAGTAGAGAGTGGGGAGTCAGAAGTAGAGAGAGTTCTCTGTTTGTTACCAAGGTCATTCCCAAGTTTTTATAGGACGACCTAGGGAGGAGGCCGTTTGACACAGCCTGCTCAGATCATGACAAGTGTATGGTCGGATGTAGTCCATAACTTTGGAGATAGGAATCTCTAGCTGGCCGTAGGCCATTCTGGCCAGAGATCAGGGCCATGTGCAAGGTCTCTGTGTCAGAGGCTCCTTAACCATTTTTGTTGTATCTTCACCAGACCCCTTCGGCACATAAGACTTTTTTGGAATAGGAGTTCCCCTCCGTGTCGATATCATGACCTAAGGCTACTGGGGGAAGCCCTTCGGCAGAGTTGGGGACCTTTGCTTGATGTTATTCATTACGAGGATGGTAATATCCCTTTCCAAACATGGTGGGTTCACCATTCCGAGAGTGGTAGTGCACAACCTTTCTGAGGTCAGTCCCGTTATTCCCCGAGGGCGGTGGTGGGTCACCGAGGTCAAGGGATCAAGGATAGTGTGGACTCCCTCTTTCCTAGGGCTGGTTACTCATTCTTTTTGAGGATGGTGCTGGTCTTCCCCGAGGATGGTGCTCATCAGACTAATCTTTACGAATTCTAAGGGTAATAGCCCTTTGGCTATCAGCTATCAACCTTCTTTTCCTCAGAACAATGATGCTAATCAAACACCATCTCAATCTTTTGCTTCTTTTCCTAATATGTATCCGGATCTCTCCTCCTTTGGAAGGACGAAATGGTAAGCTTGATGGAGTTCAGGTTGTTATCCTCTCTTGCCTTCCCCTTCCTTGGAAGTCCATGTTCATGCCAAACTTCTTCTTCCCCCTTAAGTTCTTCTCTCCTTGGATCTCTCCTTGGTTGCAAGATGGGATTAGGTCTCCTTGGCAACCTCAAATCTATGTCCTCAATTCTCACCACAAGTCTATTGAAAGTTTCTTTAAGTTCTCTCATGGTAGACTCCTCATTGTGTCTCACTTCCATCCTCCTATCCTCCTAGGCCTCCATACTCTTGAAATTAAAGAACTTCACACACTCACCTCATGTGTTTCACTTAAAAAAAGGAACACTCAAAACACTCAAATTGTTAGTGAGAATATTGCCACTTAAAGAGTCCTCAAAAGTTCTAAGAAAATTGTCCTCAAAGCACATAAGAAAACTTGAATTCTTGAAAATAATTTTGACTCCAAAAGAGGAGGGCTAAATAAGCTTTAAAAGACTCTAGGAAGCTCTTCCAATCAATGATCACAAGAACCACAAACAAAAGCTTTAGGCTAAAAAACAAAAGGTTAGGGTTTGTGGGTGCAAAAAACCAAAACACTTTGTGCAAACTTCTTTTGCAAATTGCTTTCTTTTCATTTTTTTTTCTTTTCTTTGTTCATTCCTTTTTATTTTTTTTTCTCCTTTATTTTTTTTGCCTACTATTTGATGCTAAAACAACTTTCTTGTTGAAGTTCCTTGTTGCCAAAGATAAAAGTTAGATTTCTTTTCGGCCAGGACAAGAAACTAATGAAAACTTGCACAATTTCAAACAACTCTTTGGTACCGAACTTCCTCAACTTAGATCCTTCTTCTTTTGATGTTTTCTTAACTCTAGGATGCTGGAAAGAATGAAAACAAAAGAGATTAATAGGGCTAGACATGAAACAAAAAGATAAGAAACAAAATAGAACAAACGGATTAAAAGCAAGAACACTAGGTAACACAGTTCACTTCTTTTTGTTGTTTTTGGTTGTTTTGATTGGAAACAACGCTGGAAACAAAGAACCCAAACCTAAAACAAGACGAAAAAGGATTAAAATAGAGAATTAAAATAAAAAATGACTAGAAAATATTAAAAGAAAAAGGAAGATAAATAACAACACAAAGATATGTCCTTTGGATGGAACTTATGGCTCTGATACCAACTTATGCGAACTCCTTTGGTATAATGACCCAGAAACCTGCCCAAGATGTTTTTCAAGCTCCACAAGCCATTAAAGAGACTAGATTTAAACCCCCACCTATAATCAACCTGTGATAAGAAACAAGAAGTATAAGAAAACCAAGAACAAAAGCAACTCGTGCACTAAGGTAGTCCTCAAAAGAACAAAAGAGATTCTCCCTTCAAAATAGCATTATTATTTCATATCAAGGCTGTCCTTTACAACCAAAATTTGTGCCTATTTGTAGGCCTAAACTAGGGCAAAAAACTCAGTAAAATTCATAACCCAAGTTAGATAAGAAACCTAGGTACAAAAGACTTAAGAAAACCTAGTCAAACGAGGACTCAAATACCTAATTTGCACAAGTTTAAGATGTGTAGTGAATTTCCTTTATCCTAAGTGACCTGAATCACTTCCATAGCCTAGAAAACATCTTAAATAATGTAAAGAAACATTAAAATAAAATAACATACGTTACAACACAAGATTGGCCCTAAAAACCCCAAAATAGTATTCTCGGGTACGCTTAAGGGCTCCTAAGGTGATAGCCAAAGGCTATTGCCTCCTCGGTAGTAACTCCCTGCCAGAATATTGGCCGAGGAGTCTGACGTCACCCAAGAGAGGATCTTTTCACTGACCTCGAAAGGTGCGAAGTCAAACACTATGAGCTCGAGACTTTGGTTAGCTCGTCAGGAATTCCGAGGACAACACCGTCTCCATCGAGGGGCCAAACTGACCGTCTTCGGGTAAGAGAGCCATCTCCCTGAAGCAAGGGAGAACCTCCCCGAAGGGAGATCCCCGAAGAGGGTCTTCCTCGAACAAGAAACACCTGAACAAGGGAATCCCCGAACTATGGGTGTGAGTCCCGAAGAAGGTGTTCATCAAGGGCGCTCCCAGAATTATGGGATAGATCCCGAAGGAGGTGCTCGCACCGAAGGACGGATAGAATCCGAAGAGGGTGCCCGCACCGAAGGGAGACCTCGCCCAGGGGACCTCGGGAGTACGGTATGAGCATTTAAGGAGCCTCTGACATGTCACCCACAAGCCCTACACGTCACATCAGAACGGCGAACTGACACGCCGCAGCCGCCCCAGTCCTGACACAACCTGTCCGGGTCCAGGGCTAAAAGAGGCTGCAAACGGCTGCCTGTCCCCTAGGTCCAAAAGCACAGATCAAATCCGACCGAACACGTGTCATGATCTGAACGGACCATCTACTCCTATAAATACTAGGAAATGGGACTGGGCAAAGGATGGGCATTTTCCTCCCTCTGAGAAAACACAAAACAGGCAAGACACTTGATCCCTTAGTGTTCTTCCTCCACTTTCACTCAGAAAACTGACTTGGGCGTCGGAGGGTCCTCCCCGGAAAAGCAAACCGGGGACCTCCTAACCTCTTCTTTGAGCTTTTCAGGCACACTCAGCTGGGAAACCAGAGCTCCAGGCGCTCGCCTCCTCAGGAAGTCTCTCCACCTGTCAACATGACAGCAAACGAAGATGCCTCGGGGCATCATTTGGCGCCGTCTGTGGGAAACCACTCCCAGGTAGCTGTTGTCGAAACTCAGCGTTCGAAGGACAAAGGACTCCCGAAGTCCCCGTCCGCGCCTGAGACCCAACCAGCTACCGAACAAAGTCCCCCAGAGACTTCCTTGCCTGAAGAGGAACGCCCTCTTGTCATCACCATGGGTTTTTTAAGAGACTTTCAGAGGTCTGTTGTGGCTGAAATGACACAACAAATAGACCGAAGATGGCCGCAACCGGCCCAGGCGCAAAAACCCACTTCGCCAGCACGACCTCGGGAGAAAAGCCCAAGGGCAACCCATCATAGCTCGGGAAGTGGGGAACCACGAGAAGAATCCTCGACAGATAACTTGCCCCTCGGAGCACGGCTGGCGGAAAGAGCGAGGTCTGAACGACCCGAAGTCCCGTCCAGAAGAAGTTTATCACCAGAGGCAAGGTCCCCCTCACCTCGGTATCGAAGTCGCTCCCCGAAGAGACGGCAACAGTCCTTTTACCCAAGAACCTCCAAGCACCAGGAAGAGGAGCCCAGTGCTACGCTCCTCCTGGAGAAAGTCTTGGCAAGACTGGAGAGAGTGGAACAGCAGGTGGCACGCAAGCCTGTTTGGGCCAGGCTAACTGAAACCGTCTCTGGAGATGAAACTCCTTTCGCCCGAACAGTGGTCGAGGCGGCCATGCCAAGTGACTTCAGGCTACCTCGGCTAGAGACCTATGAGGGTCGGACTGATCCCCAGGCCCACCTAACAAAGTACAAACGCAGCATGGTGCTACACGGGGCTGATGATGCTACACTCTGCAAGTGCTTTGAAGTCACCCTCGCAGGACCAGCAACTGCCTGGTACAATTCCCTGCCTCCCGGAAACATCAGGGGGTTCCAGGAGCTGTCCACAGCGTTCACCCAACAGTTCATTGGGAGCAAGCCGACGGCGAAGATGCCCGTCCAGATGTTTGACATAGCACAAAGAAACGGGGAGACCATCCGTGACTATGTCGAGAGGTTCAACAGAGAGGCCCTCAGTGTTCCGGACTTTCGTCCCGAAATCCGCATCCTCGCCATGACGAGGGGCCTCCGGAGGGATTCGCACTTGTTTTATGAATTCTCCAAAGATCCCCCGGACACGCTGGGAGAATTCTACCGAAGGGCTGAACAACATATGACAGCCGAAGAGCTGAGAATGACCGGACCGAAGGCTGACCATATTCACGCTCGTGGCGAAGGGTCCAGCCAGCAAGCCCGGTGTCCAACGGAACAGTTAGGCCGACCTCGGAGAATGCGAGTAGGAGGAAGGAAGCCCCAAAACTTTACACCTCTGAGCACCACGAGGGCTAACGTCCTCATGGCATTGGAAAAACAGGGGGCTCAAATCCAACGACCGAGGGGCATGACTGCTGACAATAGAAGGAACATGAAGAAGTTCTGTCAGTTCCACCGTGATCACGGTCATGACACCGAAGACTGCTTTCAGTTGAAAAAGTACATTGAATCACTGATAAAGCAGGGCCAGCTTCGGCGTTATTTGAGAATGCCTTCCCCGAAGGGGAAAAAAGAGGAAGAAGGAAAGCCTGATGACGAGGATTACGATTCAGACAGGCGAAGGAACCGAAGTCCGAGAAGGCGTCCTCCACCTTCGGCAGGAGTAATACAGACGATCACAACCGGGCTTCCATCCTCGGAAAGGAAAAGAAGGGCCAGAGAGATAGCGGTGATGGAATATCAGAGCCCAACAAAAAAGTTGGCCCGCCAGGATGGCTCCACCATCGTATTTCCCCATGACGATCCATTGCTGATAATGGCGAGGATAGGAAACTGGGACGTCAAGAGGGTACTGCTGGACGATGGGTCAAACGCAGACGTCTTGTTCTCACATTTGCTGCCAAGCTTGGGCCTATCCAAGAGTGACCTCAAGACTGTTACTTCACCCACGTTCGGCGTAGGACCATCTGAGCTACCTGTCCTCGGGTGGATCGACCTCCCCTTGATGATGAAAGGAACTTCGGAGAAAGGAACTGCTGAGTTGTTCGCCTCTACCATGGCAAGGTTCATAGTCATGGACGTTCCTTCGTCATACAACGCCATCCTCGGCAGACAGACACAGGGAAATTTGCACATTCGCCCTGATGTAAAGTACTTGACCGTCACCTTCGCCACCAAAGAAGGAGACGCAAAGATCTTCATTGATCAAGGCGAGGTGAGAAAGGTGTTCGTCAGAGCACGAAAGGCTCCAGCAAGCAACCTAGCACATGCTGTAGAAGCAAAAGAGCTGGAAAGGGGCGAGGCAGAAGATCCCACAAAAGCGGAAACAGAAGAAGTAGAGCTTGTCCCAGGCCATAGTACCCGAATAGGGAAAAGCATGGCCGAAGGAGACAAGGAAAAACTTGTATCTTTTCTGCTTGCAAATAAAGATCTGTTCGCCTACTCGCCGAAGGACATGCCAGGGGTAAACCCTCGCGTAATCCAGCATAGCCTCAAAGTGAGTCCGGAAATAAAACCTGTCCGGCAAAAGAAACGGAGCATCTCAGCTCACAAAAGTGACTTCGTCAAGACCGAAGTCCAGCGTCTGATAGACGCTAGCGTTATCCGGGAGGTAAACTACCCCGAATGGCTAAGCAACGGAAATAAAACCTGTCCGGCAAAAGAAACAGAGCATCTCAGCTCACAAAAGTGACTTCGTCAAAATCGAAGTCCAGCGTCTGATAGACGCTAGCGTTATCCGGGAGGTAAACTACCCCGAATGGCTAAGCAACGTAGTAATTGCCACAAAAGAAGGAAGTAGTAAGCTGTGGATGTGCATCGACTTCAAAAATTTGAATGATGCTTGCCCGAAAGATTCATATCCTCTTCCGCCAATAGACCAACTGGTAGACTCAACTGCCGAGTACGGGCTCCTAAGTTTCCTGGACGCTTTCAGTGGGTATCATCAGATAAGGATGGACCCCGAAGATGAAGAGAAGACTGCCTTCATCACCGAGGGAGGAACATATTGCTATATCAGGATGCCCTTCGGACTCAAAAATGCAGGAGCCACCTACCAGAGGCTGATGAACAAGGTCTTCAAAGACCAAATGGGGAGGAACATGGAGGTGTATGTTGATGATATGATAGTCAAAAGCAAACTGCCTGGCTACCACGTTGCAGATTTAGAGGAAACCTTCCAAAAACTCAGAGCCTTCGGGATCCGCCTTAATCCTGAGAAGTGCATCTTCGGGGTGACCTCGGGAAAGTTCCTTGGGTACATGGTATCCGAAAGAGGCATCGATGCTAACCCCGAGAAGATTAAGGCTCTGCTTGAATTCCGAACTCCTGCCACAGTCAAAGACGTGCAAAGACTCACCGGAAGAATAACCTCTCTGAGCAGGTTTATTTCCAGGTACGGAGATAGGTGTCGACCCTTCTTCAAAGTCCTCACAAAGGCAGCAAAGATGGAAGGCGACCTCGGAAGGAATGGTCATCCTTGGGATGAAGATTGCCAAAAAGCCTGGGAAGAACTCAAAGTCTACTTGGCCAGCCTGCCGACTCTGCGGCAACCTCGGGAGGGAGAGCCCCTCGTATTGTACCTCGCCGTCACGAAAAAAGCTGTGAGCTCGGTCCTCGTGAAAGAAGAAGGGCCAAAGCAATGGCCGGTCTACTATGTCAGCAAGTCCCTGCATGGCGCCGAAGTCAGGTACCCTTTGCTTCAAAAAGCTATATATGCCTTGGTACTTGCAGGAAGGAGGCTACGGCCATACTTTCAGGCTCACCCCATTATCGTCCGAAGTACCCTGCCTCTACGGGATGTTATGAGGAAAGTTGATCATTCGGGAAGGCTTTCCAAGTGGTGTATAGAGCTTGGCGAACACGACATCACGTATGAACCCCGGAAAGCTATAAAAGCTCAAGCTTTGGCAGACTTCATCGCCGAAGTACCAAACACCGAGGAGGGACATTCATTTTCGGGCGAAGACGAGCCAGAATGGACGTTATACGTTGACGGGGCCTCAGGATCCGAACACCAGGGAGCTGGAGTGATTATCAGAGGCCCCGAAGGCCTAGAAGTAATGAAGGCCATCAAGTTCAGTTTCAACGCCACCAACAACATGGCCGAGTATGAGGCCCTCATAGCAGGATTACGCCTGGCCAGAAAAATTGGCGTGAGAAACTTGAAAGCCCATAGTGATTCCCAGCTGGTGGTCCGGCAAATGGCAGGGGACTATGGCGCGAAAGACCCGACCTTGGCGAAATACCATGAGTTGGTAACAAAGCTCATTCGGGAGTTCGACGTCGTGAAAATCGAGAACGTACCCCGACGGAAAATGCTGAGGCAGACTGTTTGGCGAAATCCAAAACTTGCACCGAAGGTGCTAAGCCACCCCAGCATCGTGGTGTTAAGCATAGCGACCTCGGGGAAAGGATGGAAAGAACCAATCAAAACGTATCTCGCAACTAACACACTCCCCGAAGACCCCAGCGAAGCCGCAAAAGTGCGAAGGCGCTCCGGACGTTTCTTCTTAATTGGGGAAGAACTATATCGGCAAGGATATGCAAATCCACTACAGAGGTGTGTTAGTGAAGAGGATACTGAAATGATCCTCGAAGAAGTTCACGAAGGTGCCTGTGGTTCGCACATCGGAACCGACGCCCTGGCAGCAGTGATACTTCGCCAAGGATACTTCTGGCCTACCCTGAGAAAGGACGCCAAGCAGTTCGTCCAGAAATGTGGTAGTTGCCAGAGACATGCGAACATCCAAAGAACACCCTCAGAGTTCGTGACTTCGGCAGATTATCCTTGGCCCTTCGCAGTTTGGGGCATAGATCTCATTGGGCCACTCCCAACGGCGCCTGGAGGCGTAAAGTTTTGCGTAGTAGCAGTAGACTATTTCTCTAAGTGGGTCGAGGCAGAACCTCTGACAACTATCTCGGCAAAAGAAGTGCAGAAGTTCGTATGGAAAAACATCGTATGCAGATTTGGCATACCGAGGGTACTCGTAGCGGACAATGGATCCCAGTTCGTAGACAAAGGATTCCAAGAGTTCATTAGCGACCTCGGGACAAAAATGCACTTCGCCCCAGTAGCTCACCCCCAAAGTAATGGGCAGGTAGAAGTATCCAACAGGACCATAAAAGATGGTCTGAAAAAGAGACTGAGGGAAGCAAAAGGGAAATGGCCAGGAGAACTCCAAAGCGTGTTATGGAGTTACCGAACGACACCCCGAAGAGCCACAGGGGAAACGCCCTTTTCACTCGTCTTCGGTACAGAGGCCATCATCCCCGTCGAGGTAGTACAACCGTCAATACGAGTCCAAGTGTTCGATGAAAAAGGAAATGACCTCGGCCTGAGAACCAAGCTCGACCTCGTCGGCGAACACAGAGAAGTAGCCGAGCTGAGAAGAAAAGCTTTCCAGCAAAGAGTGGCAGCAGCCATAAACCTACGCGCCAGGCCAAAGGGAATAAAGAAGGGAGACCTCGTTCTCCGAAAGGCTGAATTTGCACCCCGAAAGCCGTCCCACGGGGTACTTCGCGCAAATTGGGAAGGACCCTACCTGGTACTTGCCGAAGTACGAAAAGGAGTTTATAAGCTCGGTGATGCCGAAGGCATAGAATTAAAAAATACTTGGCACTCAGAGGCCTTGAAAAAATTCTATGCCTAAAAAGTTCGGTGGGAAAGTTGTATTCCACAAGTTGGAAAAATTTGTCTAAGTAAAAAGTTCTGAAGAAGTACAAAACAAGAGTCTCACGAAAGCAATCGCCGAGGAAAGCAAAAGTAAGGTTTTCCGAAGTCTCTTGAGCGAATATGTTCGGGACAAAGGAAAGCAAGAGTATGGTTTTCCGAAGTCTCTTGAGCGAATATGTTCGGGACAAAGGAAAGCAAGAGTATGGTTTTCCGAAGTCTCTTGAGCGAATATGTTCGGGACAAAGGAAAGCAAAAGTATGGTTTTCCGAAGTCTCTCGAGCGAATTATGTTCGGGACAGAGGGAAACAAAAGAATCTGGCAAAAAATACTTAGCCAAAGTTGTATCTATTAAGCCAAAGAGTGCTTACAGAGAAGAAAGTTGCTGAAAGACTACAAAAAAGAAGAAGAAAATGAAGACAAAGGGCCCTAGCACAAACTAAGGAACCTCGGCGTCTTGAGAACTGCCAGCCTCTGTGCTTTTGTCAGTAGCCTTCGATACCAGGAGGCAAGGAGGCAGTTTCAAGTGCTCGATCTTGGACCAAGTCCACCGAGGCTCCTTGGGGATGTTCATGCCTTCCAGGAAGGAGAGGTCAAAATCTGGGAACTTCTGCAGAATTTGGTGCCGGACAAGGCAGAAGCCGTCTTGAAAGCCCAACTTCGTCATATCATCGGACTCCCGCTTCTTGACCGCCAAATCCGCGTAATCCTTCGCCAGATCCTTGAGCTTTCTCCTCAATCCCTTCATCTTCTTCTTCTCTTCTGAAGGCTTCTTCAGAGATGCGACCTCGGCTTCGAGCTGGGCCTTTTCCTCGAGCGTCTTCGCAAGGATTGCGTCACTTTCTGACTTATCCTTTTGAATCGCTTCAACGGTCGAGGTCAGCTCCGCCACTCGAGAACCGATGTCGGAAAGTTTCTGGGAGGTGTCTTTCTGAAGTTCCTCTTTCTCTTTTTTGAACCCCTCCCGAAGTTCAGCAACCTCCTTCTCCGCAGACTGCTTCAGCTGAGCATTTTCGGCTTCCAGCGCCGAACACTGGGCCTTCGTCTTGGTGTAAGCGTCCCAGAGTGACGCCCTCCTTTCTGATTCCCGAGCCACCCGAACTCGGAGGAACCCAGCATACCCCATCAACTGCAAAAAAAGCAAACAAAGGGAAAATGATGCTAAGTAAAAAGCAAAGGTGAAATTGGCACTGAGAAAACAGTGAAGCGTACCTGGGCGGCATGTTCAGTGAGTTTGGCGGCCAAAGAGTTGTCACCTGGGTAAGCCGCCGCAAGGGCCTTGTAAGAGGCCTCGGTAAGCACCCCTTTGCACATCTGCCTGGCCATCTCAGGACAGTCCTCGGAGTACATATCCATGTCCTCCGTGAACGTCCAGAACGGCTCCTTCGGAACTTTCCCTGCTGGGACTTTGGCATCCCGAAGGGCCCTCTTGCGGGCGTGTTCGGCAACCCAGTCAGGAGCGGCCACCTCCGCTGCACAACAAGGCAGAAAAATTAGTTAAGGCCAGAAAAGTCTTAAGGATTTGCAAAAAACAAAAGGTTGATTCGACAAAAGTGCAAACCTGCTGGCACCTCGGTAACGTCGTCGTCAAGAATCGACGTCGCCTCAGTAGAGATCCCCTTGCCTTTTATTTGACGCCGCTCCTCGGCAGAAGGGGTCTCCTCCCCATCGCCCTCCAGAAGAGCATGCGAAGGCGTGGGGCTTTGAGGAAGGACGTCGGAAGAAGGGACGTCGACAGAAGGAACCTCGGGCAAAGGGGCGGCAGGGTCCTCGGGCTCCTCGCCTACCTCCTCCGGAATTTGCGGAAGAGAGGAAGGAGCAGCTTTCTTTGCCTCGTTTGGAAGGAGGGCCGCCCGAAGTCTGTTTCCGCCTCCGAGAGGCGGCCTTCTTTGTCTGTTCGCCCCTCTCGGCCTGCCCGGTAAAAAGAGCCTTGTAGAAGGCAGCCGCGTCGTCGCCCATCTCTGAAAAAAGAAAAAGAAGATCAGTGTAAGTCCAAGATGAAGTTATGAAGGGAAAAATGAGAAAGTAACTTACTCTCGTAAAAAGACTCATAAGTCTCTTTCCCCCGAAGGAGTTTCACGAGCCAGGAGTCCTTCCCCGAAGAAGCCGGTTTCGGCATGTTGAGGTCTGTCTCATGCTCCTTTACCACCTTGAGTTCCCGAAGGACCTCTTCGGTCATGAGCCTCCAGTTGATCGGAAAGGGGTAAAGGGCACGAGGAGGGACCTCGGCAGCCCAGTCAGAGACGGCCCGGATGCGCCTGTCGAAGTCCTCAAAGATAGGTGCTACATCGGCGTCTAGCAGTATCTTCGGGTCAACAACATCCATCTTGAGCCTCCCCTGAGCCCACTTGGTCAGGAAGTGCGACCAAGTCTCCGACTTCTTCAGGAAAAAGAATTTTTGTTGCCACCCTCGCCAGCTATCTTGGGTGGCGAAGGTAAACGTATACTTTTTGCTCCCGGATCCCCGACGTAGCATAAAGTAGAAGCCACCCTTCGGGACCACGAAGAGCTTGTAGTACTGAAGAAAAACTACAAAGTGAGGTTTTATTTTGAAAATGCCGCACATACAGAGGAAGGCGTTAAAATAGCAGTACGAGTTCGGTGGGAGCTGGTTAACGGCAATGCCATGGAAGTCGCAGAACGCGCTAACCATCTCCGGGGGGGATACCGAAGTCCGGCCTTCAGTTGGGCTCGGAAAACAGTGATTTCATCACTCCGGTTGGAGAAAGGAAATTGGTCAGGACGAGGCAACCTCGTCACAGAGTAAGAGGGTAAGAAAAACTTTTTCTTCCATTTCACTAGCTTTGCCGGAGTAGTGCAGCAGGGGTGAGAAAGAAGAGGTTGCCAACTCTCGGGAACAGGCATGATGAAAATGAGTTCAGGAAAAACAAAGAAAAAGCTTTGGAAAAAAGCAAAAGGACTAAAACCCACCAAGGGTCTTGCCGGAATCTGGATTTCTGGAAGCCGTTGTGAAAAGTGGTCGAAAAAACGCCTAAAAAAGGAGAACTGCCGCGGAAAATCAGGAGAGAATTAGAAGGCAGAAGAAAGCAAAAGCAGAAGCAAAAAAGAGAGTTATGACAGGACTGGTATATATAGGCCGAGAATGCCAGGTGAACCGACGTCATTAGTACCCCTCGGAAGGCGAAGCGTCGCCATAACTGCTAAGTGAGCCTGAAAAGTCGCGCCTGCCGTACTCAGTGCATTCTCACCCAGTAGTAGTGCGCCATGTGTCAGCCATCGCACAGCAAACGTGCCGCGTGTCGGTCATCGCGCAGCGAACGTGCCACATGTCGCCCATCACGCCGAGCACGCCCTCTGACATCATTTGGTTTAGAGGCACCGCCCTAGGCTGACTCCACTAGACGCAGGACACGACGGATGAGCAGACCTATAAAGGAAAAAAAGTAGGTTACCTCGAAGACACCAAAAGACAGCCTGTGACTTCGGGCAGAAGGTCTATCTTCGGTACAAGGTTATCCTATCTTCCCTCGACTCGAGGATACCAAGAGACACTATCTTCCCTCGGTACAAGCAGAAGAAGGCGTCTTCGGCGCAGATATCATAGCCACAGGACCCAAAAACCGATGAACCGAAGTTTCTCACTTCGGTTTTGCGGAGGGGGGCCTGTGATAGCCAAAGGCTATTGCCTCCTCGGTAGTAACTCCCTGCCAGAATATTGGCCGAGGAGTCTGACGTCACCCAAGAGAGGATCTTTTCACTGACCTCGGAAGGTGCGAAGTCAAACACTATGAGCTCGAGACTTTTGTTAGCTCATCAGGAATTCCGAGGACAACAACGTCTCCATCGATGGGCCAAACTGACCGCCCCGAAGAGGATCTTCCCCGAACAAGAAGCACCTGAACAAGGGAATCCCCGAACTATGGGTGTGAGTCCCGAAGAAGGTGTCCATCAAGGGAACTCCCAGAACTATGGGATAGATCCCGAAGGAGGTGCTCGCACCAAAGGACGGATAGAATCCGAAGAGGGTGCACGCACCGAAGGGCGACCTCGCCCAGGGGACCTCGGGAGTACGGTATGAGCATTTAAGGAGCCTCTGACATGTCGCCCACAAGCCCTACACGTCACATCTGAACGGCAAACTGACACGCCGCAGCCCCCCCAGTCCTGACACAACCTGTCCGGGTCCTAGGGCTAAAGGAGGCTGCAAACGGCTGCCTGTCCCCTAGGTCCAAAAGCACAGATCAAATCCGACCGAACACGTGTCATGATCTGAACGGACCATCTACTCCTATAAATACTAGGAAAAGGGACTGGGCAAAGGATGGGGCATTTTCCTCCCTCTGAGAAAACACAAAATAGGCAAGACACTTGATCCCTTAGTGTTCTTCCTCCACCTTCACTCAGAAAACTGACTTGGGCGTCGGAGGGTCCTCCCCGGAAAAGCAAACCGGGGACCTCCTAACCTCTTCTTTGAGCTTTTCAGGCACACTCAGCTGGGAAACCAGAGCTCCAGGCGCTCGCCTCCTCAGGAAGTCTCTCCACCTGTCAACATGACAGCAAACGAAGATGCCTCGGGGCATCATAAGGGTTCTTGCTTGTGTCTTCAACTTCAAGCTGAAATTTAACCTTGATATAGCCATGATTTCTCAAAATTCAACATATGAAAGTTATAGATCTCTTTCTTAGTGATGGTCGGCAGCATCTTCATTGTACGACATGCTAGCTTGAATGAGAGACTTTCGGTGTGAAGATGTCTAAAAAACTTAGAAGAATAAGGGTTAGGAGCTCCCTGGAGTGTGTTGTGATAGCCAAGGTACCGATCACCCCCCGAAGGCACGGGTCCGGACAAAGTACCAACCTCAAAAAAGAAATCACCCACCACGGAAGGAAGGATGTTCGACCTCCCCGAAATCTAGCCTCGGCGTTTCTCCATTCCAGGAAATGACAATGCCAACCTCGGGGGGCCGAGTAAGCCATCCTCAGAAGTGGGGGTGTCTCTGAGGAACGTCACCTTCAGGAAATATACTCCAGCGATACCAAAAGTGACCGCGGAAGAAAAGTTCTCCGAAGAGGTCTCCTCTACCAAAAAGGGGCCTCAGGAGTACGTCATAAGCAGTTAAGGAGCCTCTGACATATCCCCGATAATCTGCCCTCAGTCACGTCCTGACACACCTCCTGCGGGGATACTCTAGCATGCCACTCTCGGGTTTTCCAGAGCCTTAGCTTGGCAGCCCATGCCCTCGCCTGGCAGCCCAAGCCGACTAGGGGTCCTCTATTGCCCAAAAGACGTGGAACGCATCCCGCCGAACACGTGTCACGATCTGGGCCGGCCATCTGAGAAGGACTATTACTATTCACCCCTCTACAAATACTTGGTAATTATTCCAGAAGAGGAAGAGGACAGGATATGAGATAAGATATTTCTTTACTCTTTATCATCTCACTACCTCCAAAAAACTCACTTGGGTGTTGGAGGCTCCTCCCCGGAATAACACTCCGGGGACCTCTAACCCTTGCTTCTTGTGACTTTCAGGTGATCTTCTCAGAGCACGTTCATCCCGGACCTTTCTCCATTTCCATAAGCCCCTGCCGCCTCCACCATTACACATGAAGGAGATGCTGAAGGGCATCTTCTAGCACTATCTGTGGGAACCCACCCCCAGGTCGCCGTCATTGAAACTCGGCGTTCTAAGGACAAGGGACTCCCGAGGTCCCCGTCTGCGCCAGAAACTCAACCGGTGGTCGAACAAACTGCGGCAGGGACTTCCTCGCCTGAGGATGAACGTCCATTGACTATTACTATGGCCTTCCTGCACAAATTTCAGCGCTCTGTTATGGCCGAAATGATGCAGCAGTTAGACCAAAGGTGGCCATAACCAACCCTAGGACGAAGGCCCTCTTCACCGGCACCTCGGCATGAGAAGAGCCCCCGATCAACTCATCGGAGCTCGGGAAGTGGGGATCAACGCGATGAGTCCTCAACAGAAAACATACCCTTCAGGGCGCGACTTGTGGGAGAAACGACGAGAAAGCAACCCAAGGCCCCTCGCCGAAGGAGCTCCAAACCTGAGGCAAAGTCACTGTCTCCCCGGCGTCGAAGCTATTCCCCAAAGAGAAAACGTCAGTCTCCATTCCCAGAAGCCTACTGACAGCAGGAAGAAGAATCTAGCACCATGCTCTTCATGGAGAAAATTCTAAAGAGGATTAAAATAGTGGAGAGACAAGTAGCTCGGAAGCTCATCAGGGGTAGATTGTCAAAAACCTTAAATGTAGACGGGTCACCATTCACCCGAACAGTGATCGAGGCACCTATGCCAAGCAATTTTCGAGTACCTCGGCTGGAGACCTACGATGGCCGAACCGACCCCCAGGCTCATCTGACCAAGTATAAGCGCAGTATGGTACTGCACGGAGCTGATAATGCTACCTTGTGCAGGTCACCCCTGCTAGGCCGGCCACGGTGTGGTACAACTCGCTAGCTCCCAAAGGCATCATGGAGTTGCAAGAACTGTCTGCTACTTTCACGCAGCAGTTCATCGGGAGCCGCCCAACGGTGAAAATGCCCATCCAAATGTTCGATTTAGCGCAGAAAAATGGTGAAACCATATGCGACTATGTCGAAAGGTTCAACAGGGAAGCCGTGAGTGTCCCAGATATCAGGCCGGAGACACGTATCTTGGCCATGACACGAGGACTTCGGAGAGACTCCTAGCTGTTTTACGAGTTCTCCAAAGATGCCCCTGACACGCTCGGTGAATTCTACCAAAGGGCGGAGCATCACATGACCGCCGAAGAACTAAGAATGGGAGGCTCGAGGTCTGATCATGTCCACACCGAGGGACCAAGTCAGCAAACTCGCTACCCAACTGAAACAAGTGGGCGCCCTCAGAAGTTTAAGGGAAGGAAGGCCATTTCCTTCACTCCCCTGAACACCACAAGGACAAACATCCTGATGGCAATGGAAAGGCAAGGGACTCAAATTCAACGTCCGAGGGCCATGACCGCGGACAACAAGAAGAATATGAAAAAATTTTGCCAATTCCATCGAGACCACGGGCATGATACCGAAGATTGCTTCCAACTGAGAAAGTACATATAGAAACTAATAAAGCAAGGACAACTTCGGTGTTACCTGCGCATACCCTCCCCCAGGGGAAGGAGGGAAGAAGAAGGAAAGGTAGAGGACGAAGAGTACAACTCTGACAGGCATCAAAATCGAAGTCCGAAAAGGCGTCCCCCGCCTCCATAAAAGTCTTGCAAAAACAATAGGGCTACCGTCGGCGGAAAGAAAAAGAAAAGCCAGAGAGATTTCGGTAATGGAGTACGGGAATCCATCAAAGAAGCTCACTCGAATGGAGGGATCCACCGTCATTTTTCCCCATGACGATCCTTTGCTAATTATGGCAAGGATAGGAAGCTGGGACGTCAAGAGAGTATTGCTTGACAATGGCTCAAACGCAGACGTCCTATTCTCACACCTGCTACCAAGCTTGGGGATATCGAAAAGCGACCTCAAATCCGTCACTTCCCTTACTTTTGGAGTGAGGCCATCCAAACTTCCCGTCCTTGGATGGGTAGATCTGCCTCTGATGCTGAAGGGAACTTCAGCAACCAATATAAAGGAGCTGTTTGCCTCCGTAATGACAAGCTTCATCGTCATCAATGTCCTTTCATCATATAACGCCATTCTTGGAAGGCAAACGCAAGGAAACCTCCACATTCGCCCGGATGTGAAGTACCTAACAGTTACCTTTGCCACCAAGGATGAAGATGCTGAGATCTTTATTGACCAGGGGGAGGTGCAAAAGGTGTTTGTAAAGGCAAGAAAAGCCTTGGCGACGAACTGTGCACAGACTACAAAAACAAAGGCTCTGCCAGCACAAAGGTCAGAAGAATGAGGAACAGAGGATCCCGAGAAAGTAGAAACGGAAGAGATAGAGCTTGTCCCAGGCCGAAACACCCGAGTAGGGAAAAAGTTAGCCGAAGGAGACAAGGAAAAGCTTGTATCTTTCCTACTAATGAATAAAGATCTGTTCGCCTCCTCGCCGAAAGACATGCCTGGGGTAGACCCTAGCATAATACAGCATAGCCTCAAAGTAAACCCAGAGGCAAAGCCGCTCCGCCAAAAGAAGTGAAGCCTCTCCGCGCACAAGAACAACTTTGTCAAAAATGAAGTCGAACACCTGTTGGACACAGGAGTAATCAGGGAAGTCAAGTACCTCGAATGGCTAAGGAATGTAGTCATCGCAACGAATGAAGGGAGCAACAAGCTCCGAATGTGCATCGACTTCCGAAATGTAAATGATGCTTGTCCTAAAGATTCATATGCTCTCCCACCGATAGATCAACTGGTGGACTCGACTGCTGAATATGGACTCCTGAGCTTCCTAGATGCTTTCAGCGGATACCATCAAGTCAGGATGAACCCCGAGGATGAGGAAAAAACCACCTTCATCACCAAAGTCAGTATGTATTGTTACGTAAGAATGCCCTTTAGGCTCAAAAATGCAGGAGCTACCTACCAGAGGCTGATGAACAAAGTCTTCAGTAGTCAAATAGGGAGAAACATGGAAGTGTACGTGGATGACATGATAGTCAAAAGCAGATTGCCTGGCAGCCACATTGCTGACCTGGAGGAAACTTTCCACCAGCTTAGAGCATTCAGAATTCATCTCAATCCTGGGAAATGCTTCTTTGGCATAAGTTTGGGCGAGTTCCTCGGATTTATGGTATTGGAAAGGGGTATCAATGCCAACCCAGAAAAAGTCAAAGCTCTACTTGAATTCCGAACTCCTGTCACGACAAAGGATGTGCAAAGGCTCACGGGCAGAATAACCTCCCTTAGCAGGTTCATCTCCAGGTACGGAGATCGCTGCCGAGCATTCTTTAAGATACTCACTAAGGCAGCAAAAAATAGTGGCAACCTCGAAAACAACGATCATCCTTGGAACGAGGATTGCCGAAAGGCCTCGGAAGAACTCAAAGTTTATTTGGCCCGACTGCCCACTCTTTGGCAACCTCGAGAGGGAGAACCCCTTGTGCTATACCTTGCTGTTGCTAAAAAAGCACTGAGCTCGGTTCTCATAAAGGAAGAAGGAGTGGTGCAATGGCCAGTCTATTACGTGAGCAAATCTCTGCATGGAACCGAAATCAGGTACCCCTTACTACAAAAAGCTATATATGCCTTAGTTCTAGCAAGTAGGAGACTGCGTCCATATTTTCAGGCTCATCCCATCATCGTCCGAACTAATCTACCCCTTCGGGATGTCATGAAAAGGGTAGACCATTTGGGAAGGCTTTCTAAATGGTGCATAGAGCTCGGTGAGTATAATATCACTTATGAACCAAGGAAAGCAATAAAAGCCCAAGCCCTGGCAGACTTCATTGCCGAAGTACCTTTCACCGAGAGTGATCAGTTTGACCTTGGCAAAAGTGAGCCAGAATGGACCCTATTCCTAATGGGGGCTCCGGCTCTGAGCACCAGGGAGCTGGGGTAGTCATTTGTGGCCCCGAAGGCATGGAAGTAATGAAAGCCATCAAATTCGGGTTTAGTGTCACCAACAACGCGGCAAAGTACAAGGCTCTCATAGCAGGGTTGCGCTTTGCTAAAAAGATTGGTGTGAGAAACCTGAAAGCCCATAGTGATTCTCAGCCGGTGGTCCGACAGATGGCAGGTGACTACAGTGCAAAAGATCCAACTTTGGAAAAATACCATAAGCTTGTGTCAAAGCTCATTCGGGAATTTGACGTGGTGCATATTGAAAATGTGCCTCGACGAAGCAACACCGAGGCAGATAGTCTGGCGAAGTCACAAAACTTCACCTAAGTATTGAGTCACCCCAGCATTGTGGTAATGAGCACAACAACCTCGAATGAAGGATGGGAAAATCCTATAAAGAGGTATCTTGCAACCTCGGAGCTTTCCGAAGACCCTCACGAAGCGGAAAAAGTGCGAAGACATTTCGGATGATACTTCTTAATAGGGGAAAAATTATACCGACAGGGATTTGCAAGTCCATTGCAAAGATGTATTGGCGAAAAAGACACTCGGGCAATTCTCGAGGAAGTCCATGAGCGAATCTGTGGTGCCCACATCGGGACTGACACTTTGGCAGGAGTGATACTTCACCAAGGGTATTTTTGGCCCACATTAAGAAAGGACTCAAGACAGTTTGTCCAAAAATGTGACAGTTGCCAGAGACACGCAAAAGTTCAAAGATTGCCCTTGGAACTAATAAACTCGATTGACTACCCTTGTCCCTTTGCAGTATGGGGCATTGACCTCATCAGCCCACTCCCGACAGCACCTGGAGGAGTGAAATTCTGCGTGGTCGCTATAGACTACTTCACAAAGTGGGTAGAGGCAGAGCCCCTAGTAACTATCACAGCAAAGGATATACAAAAATTTGTCTAGAAAGGAATTATATGCAGGTTTGGCATACCGAGGGTGATAGTCGCCGATAATGGTTCCCAGTTTGTTGACAAAGGGTTCCAGGAATTCATCACCAACCTCGGAATAAAGATGCACTTCACCCCCATAGCTCATCCCCAAAGAAACAGACAAGTAGAGGTGTATAACAGGACCATAAAAGATGGTCTGAAAAAGAGATTAGGGGAAGCAAATGGAAAATGGCCAGGAGAACTTCCTAGTGTGCTGTGGAGCTATCGGACAACGCCTCGAAGGGCTACGGGTGAAACACCTTTTTTGCTCATCTTCGGCACGGAGGCTATTATCCCTGTTGAGGTAGTACGGCCATCAATTAGAATTCAGGTGTTCGATGAAGGAGGAAATGACCTCGGGTTGAGAACCAAGCACGACCTAGTGGATGAGCACAGAGAGATGACCGAGCTCAGAAGAAAGGCCTTTCAGCAAAGAGTGGCCATAGCCGCAAACGTGCATGCCAGGCCGAAAGGAATAAGGAAAGAAGACCTTGTCCTCCGAAAGGCCAAGTTTGAACCCTAAAAACCGTCCCATGGGGTACTTCGGCCAAATTGGAAAGGACCTTACTTGGTCCTGGACGAGGTCCGAAAGGGAGTATACAAGCTCGGCGACACCGAAGGGGGAGAACTGAAAAATACCTGGCATTCGGATGCCCTAAAGAAATTCTATACTTGGAACTTTTTTCAAAAAGATTGTAGTTACTCTTCCCCGCAGTCATCAATAAAGACACAAGATGAATGTTGTCGCAAGACTGAAAAACTAGTTCCTTAATGGTTTTCCTTTCGGAACTAACTCTTGGATGGAGTATAAACTCGGCGGAGTTTGGAAAAAGTATAAAATTACTCTTCCCGAAGAAGTAAGAACGGACAAATTGACCGAAAGTGCGTGCTTAGAATTACTTCTGAAGAATCCTATTCGGAAGAATGAATGGAGATTGGAGAAATAATCTTCATTAAAAAATTCTAAGGCAAAGATGTATAAGCAAGTAGGAGAACAAGAAAGTAAGAAGAAGCCTATGGCTGAGTAGGGACATCCGATGTCTCATCACCATCATCGTCATTAGGCTCAGTCGGAGGCACCGGCTTAGCTGGAGGAAGATTGAGAAAATCTGGCTTTGACCATACCTCCTGGGGCCCCTCAGGAAAATCCAGAGTGGACAGGTAGGAAAGGTCGAGCTCAGAGTGCCGAGCAAGAACTTGGTGGCATGTCAAGCAGAAGCCGTCCTGGAAAGCCACCTTCGCCATTCGCTCAGACTTGTCCTTTTCGGCACTAAGAGCATCCAGTTTGGTCATAAGCTTGGCAATCTTCTCCTCCAACTTCTTCCTCTTCTTGCTTTTAGCCCCCTTCTTCAGAGATTTAACCTGGGCATCGAGGTCGGTGTTCAAAGCAAATGCCTCCGCTAGGCTCTTACCATCTTCAGCATTTGCCTTCCGAAGAGCCTCGTTCTCTGAAGAGAGAAGGGCACTTTTTGAGCCGAGGTCTTCAACCTTGGCAGTGAAATCTAGGAGAAGTTCCTGTTTGCTCGCTGTGAGCTCGGCCCGAAGATTCACAACGTCCTCCTTCACAGCCTTGAGCTCGTCATATTTGATGACGTGCCTGGCATAAACCTCCTTCATTTTGCTCAAAGAGTATTCGGACCAACAACGGGCCTCTGTCTACTTCGACGCCCATGTGCAAAAATACCCATTGTATGCCAAAAGCTGCAAAAAAAGAGGCCCCGAATGAGTATCAAAAGAATGATGAAAGCTTAGAAGAAAAATCTCTAAGTAAACAAATAGGAGAAAACTACCTTGGCGGCGTGCTTGGTCATCCTTGCCGCGAGGATCTCCTTGTTGGGACATTCGTTAATGAGCGACTGAAAGGTGGCGCCTGTCATCACCCCCGTCGCCATTTAAGGAGCCATCAATTGGCTATCCTCAGAGAACAAATTCATGTCCTCTGTGAACGTCCAGAAGGGCTCCCTCGGCACCTTGCTATGAGGGATTCGCTTGTTCCGAATAGCCCTTCGCTAGCCGTGAGCGTCCATCCAGGGCGCCGCAGGCATATCCTTTGCAAGTTTACGCTGAAGTTCTGTCAGTACATCATCCCTTAGCCATTCATCCAAAAAATTGTAGATACCAAAAATACTTAGGTTTGCAGGAGAATGGCTAAGGAACCAACCTGGTAGAACTTCGGTGACGTCGTCTTCAGACTCACCCTCCGGGACTTCACCGGGAATGTTCTTCCCCTTCCTTCTTCGGCTCTCTTCAAGTTCCTGAGCAGATCTTTGCTCGGAAGAAGGCTCGACGGATAGAACGAGGCTTAGTGCCACCCCAAGAAGGGAAGGGTCCGAAGGAAGGTCCGCCGGCGTCGAAGGAAGAGCAGGAGATTGATCCTGCACCTCCACAACGACTTCGGGAGAGGGAGGAGTAACAGACCTAGTCTTCTTGGCCCTAGAAGGCCCGCTGCTGCTTGTCTTCTTCCTCTTAGCAAGCGCCTTCTTACGCGTACGTTCCCCCCTTTCTACCTGCCCGAGGAAGAGCGACATATATAAATCAGTAGATTGATCGCCCACCTCTGCAAAAGGAAAAAGTATCAGCGTAAGTCCAAAAGGAGAAAAGGCATCAAAGCCAGGAAAGAGACTTACTCTCGGCAAAATACTCATAAGTGATCTCCCCCCGAAGGAGCATGACTATCCAGGCCTTCTTCCCCGGAAGAACGGGCACGGGCAGACCAAAGTCACTCTTGTGCGCATCCACCACTCCCATGTCCTGAAGAACCTCCTCGGTCATAAGGTCCCACTTGATGGGAAAAGGGTAAAGTGAACGCGGAGGGACCTCGGGGTCCCAGTCTGCCACGACCCGAATAAGCCTATCAAATTGATCGAACTCGCCAACCAGCTCCCGAGTCAAGAGTCTCTGGGGGTCAACGACGTCCATCTTTAGGGTCCCCAAAGCCCATCTGGTGGGCACATGGTGCCATAGCTCAGGGACCGGCAGGAAGAAAAACTTATTCTGCCACCCCCGCCAGCTGTCCTTGTTGTCAAAAGTGAAGGTAAACTTTTTGCTCCCGGACCCTCGGGGAAGCAGAAAATAAAAGCCGCCCTTCGGGACCGGGTGGAGTTTGTAGTACTGCATGAAGAAAAGAAAGTGGGGCTTTATCTTAAACACCCCACACATGCAGAGAAAAGAGTTGATGTAGGAGTAAGAATTTGGGGGAAGTTGGTTCATGGCGATCCCGTGGAAATTACAAAATTCACAGATTACGCGGTGAGGAGGGTACCGAAGACCGGCTTTCAACTGAGCTTGGTAAATAGTAACCTCATGCAAATCTGACATAAAGCCGTAGGTGCCCGGGATGGGCAACCTCAGGATGAGATAAGAAGGAAGGTAATACTTGGCCATCCACTTCCTCACCTTCTCCGGGGTGGTAGTACAAGGATGAGATTTAAGAGGAAGAAAGTTCTCAGGGAGAGGTCGGACAGTTAGCAACGGGGTCGGCTTCAATAGGGTCGGATCTGACATTTTTTACAGAAGAAAAAGGATGACTCCGGAAAGGGTAAGGAAACAAATGGACCTCGAAAAAATGACCTCGAAAGAGAGAAGAGAAAAAGAATTATAGAAGGGAGCACCCACCAAAGATTTTGCCAAAAAATTGAAACGCCACCGTGAAAATTGCCGGAAATCTCAATTGCTGCAGAAACCGCCGCTGGAAAGAAGGAGAAAGGCAAGAAAAGGCTCTAGAGCAGAGAAGAGCAAAAGTAAAGAGTGAGCTAAAAAATGAGGCGAAAAGTGCTTATATAGACCGAAGAGGGTAAGTGAAACATCGTCATTATTATCCCTCGGAAGCGCAACAGACTCATTATTACTCCTCAAAGGCAAAGAGACGCAATTAGTGTGACCGGCATAACTATCCTGCCATCCACTAGCGGCCACATGTCATCCAACGCAAAGAACTAGGGCATGCCCCTCTAACATCACGAAAACCCAAGCCCGCTTATCCATAACTGACATGTTTGACCAAAGGATATGATGGTTTACGAACTTGCAGCAGAAGAAAGCAAAAGTAAAAGCTGCACGCGCCTTGAGGTCACAGAAAGAACTAGGGAATGGTACCTGGGCGATGAAGGAACGCCTTCTGAAAAAGAACAACTTCTTAGGTAGAGCTCCAACCACGAGTTTGGTAAAGAAGCCTTCCCAAAAGCATAAAGCCGAAGTCTCCACTTCGACTTCCCAGGAGGGGGCATGTGATAGCCAAGGTGCCGATCACACCCTGAAGGCACGGGTTCGGACAAAGCACCAACCTCGGAAGAGAAATCACCCACCACGGAAGGAAGGATGTTCGACCTCCCCGAAATCCAGCCTCGGCATTTCTCCATTCCAGGAAATGACAATGCCAACCTTGGGGGGCTTAGTAAGCCATCCTCGGAAGTGGGGGTGTCTCCGAGGAAGGTCACCTTCGGTAAATATACTCCTGCGATACCAAAAGGGACCTCAAAAAACAAGTTCTCTGAAGAGGTCTCCTCTACCAAAAAGGGGCCTCAGGAATACGTCATAAGCTTTTAAGGAGCCTCTGACATATCCCCGATAATTGCCCCCAGTCATGTCTTGACACACCACCTACAGGGATACTCTAGCATGCCACTCTCGGGTTTTCCAGAGCCCTAGCCTGGCAGCCCATGCCGACTAAGGGTCCTCTATTGCCCAAAAGATGTGGAACGCATCCCACCGAACACGTGTCACGATTTGGGCCGGCCATCTGAGAAGGACTATTGCTATTCACCCCTCTACAAATACTTGGTAATTATTCTAGAAGAGGAAGAGGATAGGATATGAGATAAGATATTTCTTTACTCTTTATCATCTCATTACCTCCAAAATACTCACTTAGGTGTCGGAGGCTCCTCCCCAGAAAAACACTCCGGGGACCTCCTAACCCTTGCTTCCTGTGATTTTCAGGTGATCTTCTCAGAGCACGTTCATCCCGGACCTTTCTCCATTTCCATAAGCCCCTGCCGCCTCCACCATGACACACGAAGGAGATGCTGAAGGGCATCATGTTGCCGGGGGAGGAGACTTCAACACCCAAGTCAATATTTGTGTGAGTAGTAGCAAAGAGCAGAGAGCAGAGAATAAAGAATAGTCTCTTTTTCTTCCTAAGGTCCCTCCCAGGTATTTGTAGGAGGGTGGAGGGAGGAGGCCGTTTGACACAATTTGATCAGATCATGATACATGTTTGGTCAGATCTGATTTATACCATTAGAGATAGGCACCTCCAGTTGCCCATAGGTCATTCTAGCTAGAGGGTAGAGTCGTATGCGAGGTCTCTTTGTCAAAGGCTCCTTAACCATTTTTGTCATATCTCCATGAGACCCCTTCAGGCGGAGATTTTCCCCTCAGACTATTGGGGAAGGCCCTTCGGCAGAGTGGGTCACCTTTGAGAGATGTTTTCGTCTGTTGAGGATGGTGGATCTACTTTTCTGAGGTTAGTAGGTTCGTAAACCCGAGGGTGATGAAAGACAGCTTTTCCCGAAGTTAGTTATGTTTTTTTTTAGGGTGGTGTGTAAGTGTGCATTGAGGTCGGAGCTAAGTCCTTACCAAGGGTGGTTTTAGGATAGCTGATTAGGAGATTGCAGGGACCATAGCCCTTCAGTTATGACATGCCCCCCCCCTCGGATAAGCCGAAGTTGTATATTCGATGCTAAGCTTTTATGCGCGTGGCACGGAAATCTTTTTGGGAGGTGTTCGATGTCCCAAGTAGTAAGGCTGACTTTTGACTGAGGTCACCTTCTTTGAGGCATGCATCTCTTTTGTTCAAGATGCCTCTTTAGGCCAAAACAGTGTCTTTGGCATAAAATGGGATTTCTCGCTTTTGACCGAGCTCTTGACACTTCCAAGGTTGTATCTTCAGATAGGGAAAAATATTTCCCCTTCTAAGTTTTTTTGTTATCTTTTGCCTGCCAATGAATCATCATGTCCTTTGACTAGGTAGTCACGTCTCTTCGAGATGGGCTTATATAGGCCTACTAATGTCAGAAGGCATACCATTGTTTCTCACGTCAGGTGATACGCATCACCAGGTGACTAGCGAATGGTCGCATCCGTTACATCGGTTATGTCCCTTCACCTACAAAGGGTCATTATGGCAATGCGTCACCTACCTCCTTTGGTCTATATAAACCAATGCTTCACCTGCCTCCTTTGGTCTATATAAACCAATGCTTCACCTACCTCCTTTGGTTTATATACACCATTTCTCCTTCAAAGTTTTCCACACTCTTCAATTTTCATTCTTTTTGCTCTCTGATTTCCTCTCATCTTTCATCTTTCTTGGGTGGTGGTGCTAGCAGCAGAGTGATTTCTTCCAAGTTTGTGGTCATCTCTGAAGTTCCTACTTTTGCTCCAAACTAGGTGGGTTTCTTTCCGAAGTACTTGTTTTTTGTCTGAATTCTTTCCCCTTTGCCTTTCTGAGGTTAGGGCCTTTTATTTTCGAACATGTCTTCCTCCCAAGATGATGCCCATCCTATTCCTAAGAGTTGGCTTGCTCTAAACTCTCATCCAAGCTGTGCCACTTCAAAGAAAGTGAAGAAGTGGTCGGCTAAACTTTTTCTCCCTTCTTATGCTGTCACCCGGCTCCCTAGTCTCGGTATGCTTAGCTATGCTCCTGAAAAAAATGAGATCACTATCTTTTGAGGATAACTGAAGGCGGGTCTTTGATATCCACCTTCGAAGATGATTTGTGACTTTTGCCAATTTCATGGCATAGTCGTTAACCAACTTCCCCTGAACTCCTACTACTACTTCAATGCTTTTCTCCATATGTGTGGGGTCTTCAATATAGAACCCCACTTTATCTTTTTCCTGCAATACTACAAACTTCACCATGTTCCAAAGGGTACGTTCTACTTCTAGCTTCCTCGGGGATCTAGGAGTAAAAAATATACGTTCACCTTCAGAACAAAAGATAGCTGGCGAGGGTGGTAGAAGAAGTTCTTTTTTTGAAGGTAGACGAGCAGTGGAAAGACATGCCATTTAAGTGGGCTTTAGGTGTATTGGCCATTGACATAGTGGAGTCAAGGAAGCTATTAACCTTAGAGCTAGAGTCCCAGTTTAAGGAGTTTGACAGCCGTATTTGGGCTGTCGCGTATTGGGATCCCGAGGTCCCTCCGCATTCTATCTACCCTTCCCCATCAAATGGAGCTTCATGACCGAAGAGGTTCTTCGGGAGCTTGGGGTAGTTAACGAACATGTTACTTATGAAGGCATGCCAAAGCCTTTGGCTAATGGGAAGAAAGCATGGTTGGTCAAGCTCCTTCGAGGCAAACTTACGTATTCGGCACTTAAAGAAAGTAAGCGTTTTTCCAATTTTTGTTACTTATGCCTTTCCATAGTTACACTGATGTTCTTCTTTTTGCAGAGATGGCTGATAAATCTACAGCCTTATATAAGAGTCTCTTCCTAAGCCAGGCCAGGAAGGGGGAGCAGCAAAAGAAGAAGGCACCGAATAGGAAGAAGGCGCCTGCTGGACCATCTTCGGCGTCGAAGTCGAAGAAGGCCAAAGAGGAGTCCCTTCCGGCTTCACCCAAAGATGGAGTAGAGGTGCTTGATCGAACTCTTATACGGGCTGACCCATCCTCAGAACCAACCATCTATTCAACCCCTCTGAGTCCCAATGTGGCTGTCGAGACATTGGGGACTTCAGTGGGGGAGCTTTTGGTCGAAGAACTAAAGGAACGCGAAAAGAAAAAGAACAAAGGGGTTCTTACCGAGGTCCTTGATGTCAGTGACTCTAATGGAGATGACATCAAACTTCCCCCAGGTTTTTCCCTTAGCTATTCATCTATGAGTTTAGGAATTTTTGGTTTTTTAGACCATGTAGATGAATGGCTAAGGGATAACATTTTAACAGAACTTCGTCGTGACTTCACAGATGAAGGAGCGCAGGCTCTGTGGGTGAAGGATCGTGTTTGGAAGAGGGCCATTCCATACTCAAAAATCCCGAGGGACAAGGTTTCAAGGGAGCCCTTCTGTACTTTCATGGAGGACATCGACTTCTTCTCTGAGCATAGCCATAAGATGGGCCCTCAGATGGCGAGGGGCATTATGACTAATGCCACCTTTCAGTCCCTGAAGGAGGAGTGCCCGAATGAGGATGTCCTTGCAATAAGGATGGGCGAACATGCTACCTAGGTAAAGCTTAACCTTTTAGGACTTAGAAAAATTCTGAGCTTTTATTGCTTTTGAGCCACATCTGGAATCATCCCCTTTGCAGTTCTTGGCAGACAGTGGATATCTTCGGGCTTGGGTAGCTAAACAATCTTTGGTGTGAAGTAGATTAGAAGGGAGCTTGGCTAAGGCCAAGGAGCTGTTTTGCTGGCTCGGTCGTCAAGTATGACGAGCTTAATAAAATTGCAAAAAAGGACCCCACCAATCTTTGACAAGAGGTGCTGAAGAGCCAAAACGAGCTTTTAGAGGACTTTTCTTCCAAGGTGTCAGACCTCAGCTTGAGGATGGTGGCGCTAACTTCGGTGAACGAAGCTTTTGAAAAGGAGAAAAGGGAATTCATTGCTAACCTTACGAAGTGATAGCCAAAGGGCTATTAACCCTTCTAGACTTCCCAAAGTGGCCTGAAAAGCACCTCCCTTTGGAAACATAGGTGACCAACCTCGGGAAAGAGGGGGTCCTTACCATCCTCGGGAAGGACACCACTTTAGAACTGAGAGGCCATGATCCCCAAGATCTCCAGATCACCTAGCCAAAAACCACCCGCAGAGAAGACCTACCACCAACCTCGATGAATGACAAACACCCTCGGTAGGTAACAAAATTGATCTCAGAAAATATATATACTACCACCTTTGGAATAGTGAACTCGACAAGAAAAAGCATCTTCTGAAGGTACGCAACTCTGTCGAAGGGCCTCTCCTAATAGCCCTCGGTGGCTACATTGGGCCGAAGAGGGCTGCCTATTTTGAAGGAGCCTTATACCCCAAAGGGATCTTATTCTCTGAAAGGGTCTTGTGGAGATACGACAAAAATGGTTAAGGAGCCTTTGACAAAGATACCTTCCACACGCCCCTGCCCTCTGGCGGAACAGCCTATGGCCAGCTAGGAGATACCTATCTTTGAGGGTATGAATCAAATCTGACCGAACACGTGTCAAGATCTTAACAGGCTGTGTCAAACAGCCTCATCCCTCCACCCTCCTATAAATACTTAGGAAGGACCTTGGTAAGAAAAGAGACAGAACTCTGGCTATTCCCCACTCTTTACTCCTTACAACTCTTACTCTCAAATACTGACTTCGGTGTTCGAGGCTCCTCCCCTAGAAACACATTCCGGGGAGTCTCTAACCCCTGTTCTTCAAAGTCTTGCAGACACCATCCTATTGGAAGTCTCTCATTCAAGCACCTTCACACCGAAAATCTCTCCCTCAGGCCAGCATGTCATACAAAGAGGATGCCGCCAGCCATCATGAAGGCACTGGGACTCAATGCCGAATTCATAGCCAAGATTTATTAGCTGAAGAAGGAAAAGAAAAAGAAGAAGAAACTAGAGAAGGAGGTCGAAGTGCTTAAGAAAAAACTAGAAGATTTCAAGGCAGAGAAGGCTAAGTCTGATGAGGTGACAAGTCCTCTTATTAGGACGGTTTTTGCCTTGCTCACCACGAAGGCTTGTCCAAGTATCCTGACCTTGACCTGTCCTTCTCGCAGTCACTTTACATCCCCAAGAGACCATCTTCATAATGGTCAAGCATATAATTTCAAAACCTTCCCATTCCTCCTCCTTTGGCAACCGAAGTTAGCACAGACGAAGATGGTGAGGCTGAAGATGACCAGGCCGAGGAAGCTAAAGAACCCGATCCTGGGCAAGGCAAGCAATAGGCTCTTTTTTTTTCCACACCTTGTACTTTTGCAATGAAATTTTATTGGAACCTTCTTGCTTCAAAATTTTGGCTAAGTCCTCGATTAGTATTGATGTCCAGGGACATCTTCGCTGGAAGACATGGTGGTTTCCGAGAGGACTTTCTGTGAGGGAGAGTGTCGGGAGTTGAGATTTCCCAGCGGGGCGTGCTTGAAAAGCTCAGAGAAGAGGGTTAGGTGGTCCCCGGAGTGTTTTTCTGGGGAGGAGCCTCCGACGCCCAAGTTAGTTTCCTGGGAAGGTGAAGAGGAAGCACTAGAGATTTTAGTGGGCTTGTCTGTGTCTTCTCAAGGATGAGGGGTCGAACTCTTTGCCAGGGTCTGTTCCTTGGTAGTCATGGAGAAGCCCAGCCCGTTCAGATGATGACACGTGTTTGGTAAGATGTTCCCTGAGTTTCTGGGCGTAGGGGGCGAGTAGCCGGTGGCAGGCTCCTTGAGCCCTAAACCAAGACAGGTCGTGACAAGACCTGGATGGCACCGGCGTGTCAAATCGCCGTTTGAGGTGACGTGTAACATCTGTGGGCGGTATGTCAGAGGCTCCTTAAATGCTCATGCCGTACTCTCGAGGTCCTCTGGGTGAGGTCGTTCCTTGACACGGTCGCCCTTCTTCAGGAGTTATGCTCGCGCTTTCGGGGGGTTCCCTTGTTCGGGGGTTCCACCTTCAGGGAGATTCTCTTCTGTTTTCGATAGCTAATCCTCCGCTATCCGAAAGGTGATTAGTTCGGTCCCCCGAGGGAGCTGGCACCATCTTTGCGATTCCTGGCGTTCTTGGCGAAGTCCCAAATTCGGGGTGCATAGCTTCGTTCCCTCCGAGGTCAGCGATAGTGTCTCTTTCGGGTGACGCCAGGCTTCCTGATCACACTTTTGGTAGGAAATACGCCCTGGGAGAGGAGATAGTCCTTCGGCTATCACAAGCCCTCCTCCAGAAAGCCAAAGTGGAAACTTCGGTTTGGCAGCTTTCAAAGGGAGTACTTCGGGGACTTGGGTATAGCATTTTTGCCGAAGGTGCACCTTTTGTCCGAAGACACGGGTTGTTCAAACATAGCCTGTCTTTTGGTATCTCCGGGGTAACCTACTTCTTTACTTTTGCAGGTCCGTGAAACGTCGTGTCTTATGACCACGCGTGTCAGTTTGGAGCGGCGCGTCCTAGTTTTTTAGGGGTGTCAGAAGACGTGTCCCCTATTTTGGCACGGCGGCTGACACATGGCACGCTGTCATTGGAGGAGAGTCGCGTCAGTTATGGAGGGCGCGTCTTTTCAAGTGTAGAAAGCAGTTATGGCGACTGTTCGCCTTTACGGGGCACTTATGACGCCGGTTCGTCTACCCATCTTCGGTCTATATATAGCCCATTGCATCATAAGTTCCTTTTCTCTGGTTTTTGCCTTCCACTCTTTTCCCTGCTTGCGACTACCTTTTCTCCTGCTTTCCGCGCCGGTGCTTTTCTGACAGACTTTTTTCCGGCGATCTTTCACGACGGCGACTTCAAACCCAGATTTTGGAAAGTCATTTGGTTGGTTTTTGTTTTCTGGAATCCTTTGATTTTTACTGTTTCTTCCAGAAGTTGCTTTCTTTCCTTTTGCCGAACTTGTTTTTCAGCCAACATGCCTGTTCCCGAAAGCTGGCAACCCCTTTTGTCTCACCCTTGCTGTACCACCCCCAAAAAACTAGAAAAATGGAAGAAAAAGTTCTTTCTTCCTTCGTATGCCGTTACGAGGTTGCCACATTCTGACCAATTTTGTTTTTCGAACCATAGTAATGAGGTTACCGTTTTCCAATCCCAACTGAAGGCCGGACTTCGGTACCCTCCCGCGAAGATGATTTGTGACTTCTACCGATTCCATGGCATTGCCGTAAATCAACTTCCGCCGAACTCGTACTGCTATTTTAACGCCTTCATCTGCATGTGTGGTGTCTTCGGGATAGAGCCCCACTTTATTATTTTCATGCAGAACTACAAGCTTTTCGTGGTCCCGAAGGGTGGCTTTTATTTCATGCTACCTCGGGAATCCGGGAGCAAAAAATACATGTTCACCTTTGCCACCAAGGACAGCTGGCGAGGTTGGCAACAAAAATTTTTCTTTCTGAAGATGGAGGAGGCCTGGTCGTATGTTCCGACCAAGTGGGCTCAGGGAAAGCTGGAGATGGACATCGTAGATCCGAGGATAATGCTAACTCTGGAGTTGGCTCCTATCTTCGCGGACTTCGACGGACGTATCCGCGCTGTCTCTGACTGGGGTCCCGAGGTCTCTTCACGCTCTCTCTACCCCTTTCCCATCAACTGGAGGCTAATGACCGAGGAAGTTCTTCAGGAATTTGGGGTAGTGAAACAGCACAAAACGGATTTTGACATGCCAACTCCTACCATCACTCGGAAGGATTCCTGGCTGGTGCAACTCCTTCGGGAGGAAATTACTTACGAAACTTTCTTCGAAAGTAAGTTATGTCCGGCTCCCTTTGTTATGGTTTTCCTCTTGAACTCACGCTGATATCTTCCTTCTTTTTCAGAGATGGGCAACGACACTGCCGCCTTCTACAAAGCCCTTTTCACTGGCCAAGTTGAGAAGGGTGAGCCGACAAAGAAAGCTGCTTCCCGAAGGTGGAAAACGACTGGGGCTGGGCCTTCGGCCAAACGGGCGAAGAAGACTATTCCCTCTCGCTCGGAAATTCTTAAGGAGGCAAGCGAGGAGCTCAAGGTTGCTGCCATTCCGCCGCCCGAGGTTCCTGCCGATGTCCCTCCAACCGACGTCCTTCTTCGGAGCCCAACCTCGTCACAGGCCCTTCTGGATGCCGCGCCCGAGGTTCCCTCTGGTGAGGAGCAGCAGAAACGTAAGGGCAAGGGGATCTCCACCTAGGAGGCCCAGGACGCTGATGACGACGTTGTCGAGCTGCCACTAGGTTCGCTTTCTCAGGCTAAGTGTGGTGTCTTCACTTTTTAAATTTTGGGATATACTTGCCTTGACTAGCCTCTTGCTTTTTGCCGTGCAGGGGAGTCTGCTACTCCGAACTGGGCGGCCGAACACGCCCAGAAGCGAGCCCTACGTGATGCTAAAGTCCCGCAAGGGAAGATCCCGAAGAAGCCTTTCTGGTCATTTACGGAGGACATGAATTTGTACTCCGGAGACTGCCAGCAAATGGCCAAAAAGATCGCGAAGGGGATGCTCACTGAGGCCTCCTTTAGGGCCATTGCGGAAGCTCATCCGGGCGATGATTCCCTCGCCGCGAAGGTCTTCGAGCATGCTGCTCAGGTAAACTTTACGCCTATCTTTTTCCCTTCAATTGTTTCTAAGTGTTTGGCTTTCCATTTGCCTTACTGACCTCGCCTCTATCCTTTTGCAGCTGCTGGGGTACGCCGGCTACCTCAGAGTTCGGGTAGCCAGGCAGACGGCATTTTGAGCCTCGGCCATAGAGGTTATTGACAAAACTAAGGCCATGTGCTCGAAATTGGCTACCAAGAACCTGCAGCTGGCGGATGCTGCAGAGAAGGAAGTGGCTGCCCTTCGGGAGGGATTCCTGAAAGAGAAAGAACAACTTTTGAAGGATTCCTCCCAGAAGATTTCCGACTTCGGCTCCCAGGTGGCGGAGCTACTCTCGACGAACGAGGCGCATCAGAAGGAGAAGTCGGAATCCGAGACTCTTCTGGCGAAGGCGTTTGCTGAGAAGGCCGAGCTCCAAGCCGAGGTTGATTCCCTGAAGAAAGAGCCAAGGAAGAAGAAGATAAAGGCATTGAAGAACAAGGTTGCGGATCTGAAGCAGGACCTTGAAGACCTTGGTGTCGAGAAGGACAAATCCGACCAGATGACCAAATTCGGTTTTCAAGACGGGTTTTGCCTTGCTCGGCACCAAGTTCTTCAAAGGTTCCCAAATCTGGACCTTTCTTTCTTGGAGGCCCTGAACATCCTCGAGGGGCCTCGGTGGTCTTGGACCAAAATCGAGTATCTGAACCTGCCCTCTTCGCTTTCGGTGCCGAAGGTTATGGAGAAGGACACAGGAGCTGGTGGCTCCCGGGACGCCGAGAATCCTTAGATTGTTCTAGGGCCCTTTGCCTTCTTTTTCATCTTTTTTGTACTTCTTCTTTGTAAGCAAATTTATGTCAATAAAGACCTATTTAGAAAATTTGGCTAAGTCTTTTCGTGAGATTTTTCGTTTCCCTTTGCCCCGAACTTCATCCACTCAAGGGTCCTCGGAAAACCTTGTCCGCGCTTATTATGGCGACCATTTTCACGAAGTCCTGACTTGTACAACTTATGCCCACAAATTTTGGCTAAGTCTTTTGCCATATTTTCTCCATTGTCCCGAACACGTTTGCTCAAGAGACTTCGGGAAATAATATCTTCGCTTATTTAGTCGGCCATCTTTGCAGAATTTGCACCACTCATGCTTAGGAATTTTTGGCTAAGAAACTTTTTATACTTAGAGGAAATTTCTCTTACTTTGTACAGCACAATCTTCTCCGCCGGGATCCTAAGTATAGAACTTTCTCAAGGCGTTCGAATGCCACGTATTTTTTAATTCTATGCCTTCGGAATCGCTGAGTTTGTAGACCCCTTTTCGTACTTCGAGAAGAACCAGATAGGGACCTTCCCAGTTCGCGTGAAATACCCCGTGGGATAGGTTTCGAGGTGCAAATTCAGCCTTTCGGAGAACGAGGTCTCCTCTCTTTATTCTTTTTGGTCTGGCGTGTAAGTTTACAGCTGCGGCCACTCTTTGCTGAAAAGCTTTTCTTCTCAGCTAGGCTATTTCTCTGTGTTCGCTGACGAGGTCGAGCTTGGTCCTTAGGCTGATGTCATTTCTACCCTCATCAAAAACTTGCACTTGGATTGATGGTTGTACTACCTCGATTGGGATGATGGCCTCTGTACCAAAGACGAGTTAAAAAGGTGTTTCCCGTGTTGCTCTTCAGGGTGTTGTTCGGTAGCTCCACAGTACACTTTGGAGTTCTCCTGGTCATTTTCCTTTAGCTTCCCCCAGCCCCTTTTTCAGACCATCTTTTATGGTCCTGTTAGATACTTCTACCTGCCCATTGCTTTGGGGGTGAGCTACCGGGGCGAAGTGCATTTTTATTCCGAGGTCACTGATGAATTCCTGGAAACCTTTGTCTATAAATTGGGATCCATTATCAGCTACTAGTACCCTCGGTATGCCAAATCTGCATACGATGTTTTTCCATACGAACTTCTACACTTCTTTTGCCGAGATAGTAGCCAAAGGTTCTGCCTCGACCCATTTGGAGAAATAGTCTACCGCTACTACGCAGAATTTCACGCCTCCAGGTGCTGTTGGGAGCGGTCCTATGAGGTCTATGCCCCAGACTGTGAAGGGCCAGGGATAGTCGGCCGAAGTCACCTTTTCCGAGGGTGTCCTCTGTATTTTTGCGTGTTTTTGGCAGTTACCACATTTTCGGACGAACTGCCTAGCGTCCTTTCTTAGGGTAAGCCAAAAGTATCCTTGGCGTAGTATTACTGCTGCTAGGGCGTCGGTTCCAATGTGTGAACCGCAAGCACCTTCGTGGACTTTTTCGAGGATCATTTCAGTATCCTCTTCACCGACACACCTCTGTAAAGGATTTGCATATCCCTGCCGATATAGTTCTTCGCCTATTAGGAAGAACCGCCAAGAGCATTTTCGCACTTTTGCAGCTTCGGTGGGGTCTTCGGGGAGTACATTGTCTGCAAGGTACCTTTTTATTGGGTCTTTCCAACCTTTTTCTGAAGTTAGAATCCTCAGTACTTCAATGCTCAGGCGGTTTAGTACCTCGGTGTATGTTTTTGACTTCGCCAAGCAGTCTGCTTCGGCATTATCTCATCGAGGTACGTTTTCGATCCGTATGGTGTCGAACTCTCGAATGAGCTTTGTCACCAGTTCGTGGTATTTTGCCAGGATTGGGTCCTTTGCCCCGTAGTCTCCTACCATTTGCCGAACTATTAGCTGGGAATCGCTGTGGGCTTTTAGATTTCGCACGCCAATTCTTCTGGCTAGGCACAATCCTGCTATGAGGGCTTCATACTCAGCCACATTGTTGGTGACATTAAAGCTGAACTTAATAGCCTTCATTACTTCCAGGCCTTCGGGACCTCTGATGATTACACCAACTTTCTGGTGTTCGGACCCCGAGGCTCCGTCGACGTACAAAGTCCATTCTGGCTCACCTTCACTTGGATCTGGATGGCTATCTTCGGTGGTGGGTACTTCGGCAATGAAGTCTGCCAGAGCTTGAGCTTTTATGACTTTTCGAGGTTCATAGGTGATGTCGTGTTCGCCAAGCTCTATGCACCATTTGGAAAGCCTTCCCGAATGATCAAATTTTCTCATGACATCGCACAAAGGTAAACTGCTTCAGACGATGATAGGGTGACCCTGAAAATATGCTCGCAGCCTTCTTCCTGCTAGCACCAAGGCATATACAGCTTTTTGTAACAAAGGGTACCTGACTTCGGCGCCATGCAGGGACTTGCTTACGTAGTAGACCGGCCATTGCTTCGCCCCCTCTTCTTTCACAAGGACCGAACTTAAGGCTTTTTCTGTGACGGCGAGGTATAACACGAGGGGCTCTCCCTCGCGAGGTTGCCGCAAGGTGGGCAGACTGGCTAAATAGATTTTGAGTTCCTCCCAGGCCTTTTGGCAGTCTTCTCCCCAAGGAGGGTCATTACTCCCGAGGTTGTCCTCCTTTTTCGCTGCCTTAGTGAGGACCTTGAAGAATGGTCGACACCGGTCTCCATATCTGGAAATAAACCTGCTAAGCGAGGTTATCCTTCCGGTGAGCCTCTGCACATCTCTTACTGTGGCAGGTGTTCGGAACTCGAGTAAGGCCTTAATTTTTTCTGGGTTGGTGTCAATGCCTCTTTCTAATACCATGTACCCAAGGAACTTTCCCGAGGTTACGCCGAAGATGCACTTTTCGGGGTTAAGGCGGATCCTGAAGGTTCTGAGTTGGTGGAAAGTTTCCTTTAGATCTGCGATGTGGTCGCCAGGCGGTTTACTTTTGACTATCATGTCGTCCACATATACTTCCATGTTTTTCCCTATTTGGTCGCTGAAGACCTTGCTCATCAATCTCTGGTAGGTAGCTCCTGCGTTTTTGAGCCCGAAGGGCATTTTGACGTAGCAGTATGTTCCTCCTTTGGTGATTAAGGCAGTTTTTTCTTCATCTTCAGGGTCTATCCTTATTTGGTGATACCCACTGAAGGCGTCTAAGAAACTTAGGAGCCCGTATTCGGCAGTTGAATCTACCAATTGGTCTATCGGTGGGAGAGGGTTTGAGTCTTTTGGGCAAGCATCGTTCAAGTTTCTGAAGTCGATGCAGATCCGGAGTTTGTTACTTCCTTCTTTTGTGGCAACTACCACATTGCTTAACCATTCGGGGTACTTGACCTCCCTGATGACACCAGCTTCTAATAGTCGTTGGACTTCGGTTTTGACAAAGTTACTTTTATGAACTGAGATGCCTCGCTTCTTTTTCCGGACAGGCTTTGCTTCCGGACTTACTTTGAGGCTATGTTGAATTATGTCAGGGTTCACCCCTGGCATGTCTTTCGGCGAGTTGGCAAATAGATCGTTATTTGTTAGTAGGAAAGATACAAGTTTTTCCTTGTCACCTTCGGCCAAGTTCTTCCCTATTCGGGTATTTTGGCCTGGGACGAGTTCTACTTCTTCCATTTCTGCCTTCGCGGGATTTTCTGCCTCACCCTTTTTTGGTGCTTTTGCTTCCACAGCTTGTGCAAAGTTGTTTTCTGGAGCCTTTCGTGTTCTGACGAACACCTTTCTTACTTCGCCTTGATCTATGAAGATTTCCGCATCTTCATCCTTGGCGGCGAAAGTGACGGTTAAGTACTTGACATCAGGGTGAATGTGCAAGTTTCCCTGTGTCTGTCTTCCAAGGATGGCATTGTAGGATGAAGGGACATCCATAACGATGAACCTTGCCATTGTGGAGGCGTACAATTCTGTTGTCCCAATCACCGAAGTCCCTTTTAGCATCAAAGGGAGATCGATCCATCCGAGGACGGGCAGTTCGGATGGGCGTACCCCGAAGGTAAGCGAGGTGACGGGCTTGAGGTCGCTGTTAGATACACCCAACCTCGGCAGCAAGTGTGAAAACAGGACGTCGGCATTTGATCCGTCGTCAAGCAACACCCTCTTCACGTCCCAGTTTCCTATTCTCGCCATGATCAATAATGGGTCGTCATGGGGAAAAATGATGGTGAGACCATCTTTTCGGGTCAGCTTTTTTCTTGGGCTTTGATACTCCATGACAGCTATTTCTCTGGCCTTCCTCTTTCTTTCTGAGGACGGTAGTCCTGTTGTGATTGTTTGTATGATTCCCGCTTGAGGTGGGGGGCGCCTTTTTGAACTTCAGTTTCTCCTCCTGTCGGAGTCGTAGTACTCATCTTCTGCCTTTCCTTCCTCTTCTTTTCTCCCTTTCGGGGAAGGCATGCGCAAATAACGCCGAAGTTGGCCCTGTTTTATCAGCGACTCTATATACTTTTTCAATTGGAAGCAGTCTTCGGTGTCGTGGCCATGGTCGCGATGAAACTGGCAAAACTTTTTCATATTCTTTCTGTTGTCGGCGGTCATGGCCCGTGGCCGCTGAACCTGAGTTCCCTGCCTTTCCATTGTCATGAGGATGTTGGTCCTCGTGGTGTTCAGGGGTGTGAAAATGGGGAGTTTCCTTCCTCGCGTTCTCCGAGGTCGGCCTGCCTGTTCGGTGGGGTACCGGGTTTGCTGGCTGGGCCCTTCGGCCCGGGTGTGATCGGACTTCGGTCCGCCCATTCTCAGCTCTTCGGCCATCATGTGCTGTTCGGCTCTTCGGTAAAATTCACCCAGCGTGTCCGGGGGGTCCTTGGAGAACTCGTAAAACAGTTGTGAATCCCTCCAAAGGCCCCGTGTCATCGTAAGGATGCATATTTCAGGCTGAAAATCTGGGACACTCAAGGCCTCTCTATTGAATCTCTCGACGTAGTCACGAATGGTCTTTCCATTTTTTTGCGCTATGTCGAACATCTGGACCGGCATCTTCGTCGTTGGCCGACTTCCTATGAACTGCTGTGTGAAGGCTGTGGACAACTCCTGGAACTCCGTGATGGTCCCTGGAGCCAATCAATTATACCAGGCCGTTGCTGGCCCCGTGAGAGTGACTTCAAAACATTTGCACAAAGTGGCATCGTCGGCACCGTGCATCATCATGCTGTGTCTGTACTTGGTCAAATGGGCCTGTGGATCAGTACGACCATCATAAGTTTCCAGGCGAGGCACTCTGAAGTCACCTGGCATGGCTACCTCAACCACATCTTGGGTGAATGCGGACTCATCTTCACAGAAGGTTGCAGACAGCCTGGCCCAGACGAGTTTACGGGCCACCTGCTTCTCCACTCTATCCAACCTTGCCAGTATCTTTTCCATAAGGATCGTGGCGCTAGGTTCTTCTTCTAGGAGGGGAGATTGTCGGTGTCTCTTCGGAGAATGAGTTCGGCGCCGAGGTGATAGGGACCTCGCCTCAGGTGACTGGCTCCTCTTGTGTGTGATTTTGGGTCGTCTTGACCCTGTTTGCCCTGCGAGCCGCGCCCCGAGGGGCATGTTTTCCATTGAGGACACCTATCGTAGGTCTCCATTTCCCGAACTACAATGGGTTGGTTTGGGACTTTTCTCCCGAGGGTGTGTCGGCGAAAACGGCCGTTGGGCTTGTGCTTGTCGAGGCCACCTTCGGTCTATCTGTTGTGTCATTTCATCCACAACAGAACGTTGAAAGTCGCACAGAAAGCTCATGGTTATGACCAGAGGACGCTCTTCCTCAGGCGTGGAAGTCCCTGGGAGGGCTTGCTCGGTGGCCGGTTGGACTTCAGGCGCGGACGGGGACCTCGGGAGTGCCTTGTCCTTAGAATGCCGAGTCTCAATGACGGCGACGCAAGGATGGATTCCCACAAACGGTGCCAAATGATGTCCAGGGACATCTTCACTGGAAGACATGGTGGTTTCCGGGAGGACTTCCTGTGAGGGAGAGCGTCTGGAGTTGAGATTTCCCAGAGGGGCGTGCCTGAAAAGCTCGGAGAAGAGGGTTAGGAGGTCCCCGGAGTGTTTTTCCGGGGAGGAGCCTCCGACGCCCAAGTTAGTTTCCTGGGAAGGTGAAGCGGAAGCACTAGAGATTTTAGTGGGCATGCCTGTGTCTTCTCAAGGAGGAGGGGTCGAACCCTTTGCCAGGGTCTGTTCCCTGGTATTTATGGAGAAGCCCAGCCCGTTCAGTTGACGACACGTGTTCGGTCGGATGTTCCCTGAATTTCTGGCCGTAGGGGGCGAGTAGTCGGTGGCAGGCTCCTTGAGCCCTGAACCAAGACAGGTCATGACAAGACCTGGACGGCGCCGGCGTGTCAAATCACCGTTTGAGGTGACGTGTAACGTCTGTGGGCGGTATGTCAGAGGCTCCTTTAATGCTCATGTCGTACTCCCGAGGTCCTCTGGGCGAGGTCGTTCCGTGACACGGTCGCCCTTCTTCGGGGAGATTCTCTTCTGTTTTTGACAGCTAATCCTCCGCTATCCGAAGGCGATGAGTTCAGTCCCCCGAGGGAGCCGGCACCATCTTTGCGATTCCTGGCGTTCTTGCCGAAGTCCCAAATTCAGGGTGCTTAGCTTCGTTCCCTCCGAGGTCAGCGATAATGTCTCTTTCGGGTGACACCAGGCTTCCTGATCACACTTTCGGCAGGAAATACGCGCTGGGAGAGGATATAGTCCTTCGGCTATCAAGTATGCCTTCGGATACTATCTCTGTGCTTTGATGCTTAACTATCTTTGGCGATAAGTCATATCATTCTTTAAGGATTTACAACCTTAGTCCCCTTGAAGGTTTCACGACCATCTTCGGGCAACCTTCTTCAGAAAACTTGCCTTTCAAAAATAGTTAAGCATGTTTAGGACCAATCATGTTCAGTCGACTATCTTCAGTAAAACTTAACCTGTGTAAAAAAAAGCTAAGTACCTTTGGCACCAACCATCTTCGGTCAATCACCCTCAGCAAAAATTGTACAATTTTACTTATGCACTTTTGAAAACAACCATATTTGGTTTGCTTCCCATGGTACCAACCATATTCGGTTGATAATCTTTGGTAAAATACTACTTATTCACCTTTAGAAACAACCACTTTTGGTTTGCCATCCTCGGCACCAACCATGTTTGGTCGATAACCTTCGGTCAAAAATTGTACAATATTACTTATGCGCCTTCGGAAGCAACCACATTCTGTTTGCCACCTTCGGCATCTTTTGCACAATTTTTCTCTTGAAAATTTTTCTATCTGTAGAATTGTTTCAAAGAGTTTGAATGCCATGTATTTTCAAATTCTCCACCTTCAGTGTCATCGAGCTTATAGACTCCTGACCGAACTTCCTCGAGGACCAAATAAGGTCCATCCCAATTTGCCTGAAGTACTCCATGAGATGGTCTTCAGGCTTCGAATTTAGCATTTCAGAGAACTAGGTCCCCTTTCTTGATTGCTTTATGCTTGACTTTCAAGTTCATAGCAATAGCTACTCTTTGCTGAAAAGCTTTTCTTCTGAGCTCGGCCATCTCTCTATGCTCGTCAAGCATATCTAACTTGGTTCTTAAGCCGAGGTGGTTCCCTTCTTCGTCGAACACCTGTATTCTAATAGATGGTCGTACAACCTTGATAGGGGTAATGGCCTCTATGTTGAAAATGAGTAAGAAGGGTATCTCACCTGTGGCCCCTCTACGAGTTGTTCGGTAGCTCCACAACATGCTCGGAAGCTCATTGGGCCATTTTCCCTTTGCTTCCTTCAACCTCATTTTTAGCCATTTGTTATCGTTCTGTTAGACTCTTCCATTTGTGCATTGTTCTGTGGATGGCCAACCAGGGGGAAGTGCAATTTTATCCTGAGGTTAGCTGCAAATTCCTGGAAACCATTATCGGTAAACTGGGAACCATTATTAGGTACTATCACCCTCGGTACGCCAAATCTGCACATGATCTCCTTCCAAACAAATCTTTGTATGTCATTTGCCGATATTGCTGCTAAACGCTCTACTTCAATCCACTTGGTGAAAGAATCTACTATGACCACGCAGAACTTCACTCCTCTTGGAGCTGTCGGGAGAGACCCAATGATGTCAATACCCCAAACAGGGAAGGGGCAAGGGTAGTTTTCTGAAGTTATGACTTTCGAGGGTAGTCTCTAGATGGGAGTGTTCTCTGGCACTTATCATATTATTGGACGAACTGCCTTGCATCCTTCCATAAGGTAGGCAAGAAATACCCTTGGCAGAGTAGTACCCCAGCAAGGGCATCAGTCCCAATGTGAGAACCGCAAGCCACCTCATGGACTTCTTTGAGGACCATCTCAACATCTTCTCCATTGACACACCTCTATAACGGACTTCTGTACCCATGTCGGTAAAATTCTTCTCCGATCAGGAAGTATCTTCTTGAGCACTTTCACACTCTAGTGGCTTCAAGAGGATCTTTGGGAAGTTCCACAGTTGTGATGTGTTTCTTGATAGGATCTTTCCACCCTATACCTGAGGTTGCTATGGACATTATTGTTGTGCCCAGCTGGCAGAGTACTTTAATGGACTCTTTTGATTTGGCCAAAGTATCCACCTCCATAATTTCTCATTGAGGTACATTTTCTATCTGTACCTTGCCAAATTCTATGATAAGCCTTTTTGTGAGGTCGTTGTACTTTGCAAAGTTCAGGTCTTTCACCCCGTAATCCCCTGCCATCAATCGGACCACCAGCTGAGAATCGCTGTGGTCCTTCAGATTTCTCACATGAACTTTTTTTTCCAATTGTAAGCCTGTTATGAAGGCTTCATATTCGGTAACATTATTGGTGACGTTGAAACCAAAATTGATGGACTTTAAAGCTTCCATTACTTTAGGCAGCCGCAAAATTACTCCAACTCCTAGATGTTCAAAACATGAGGCAATATCAACGAAGAGCATCCATTGAGGTTCATCCTTACCAAGGTCTTCCGGGGTATCTTCAGTTTTTGGTACTTTGGTAATGAAATCCGCTAATGCTTTGGCTTTTATTGCCTTTCTCAGTTCATAGGTGATGTCGTATTCACCAAGCTTGATACTCTACTTTGATAGTCTTCTAGAGTGGTCTACCTTTCTCATGACATCCCTAAGAGGTAGGTTACTTTGAACAATGATAGGATGTCATTGGAAGTAAGGTTGCAGTCTTCTGCTTGCCAACGCTAGAGCGTAGATGGCCTTTTGTAGGATGGGGTACCTAACTTCACCACCCTGCTATGAGTTGCTTGTATAGTATATTAGCCACTATTTTCCTCCCTCTTCCTTTACAAGTACTGAGGTTATGAACTTTTCGGTAACGATGAGGTAGAAAGCGAAAGGTTCTCCTTCCAGCGGCTACCGAAGTGTCGGCAGGTGGGGCAGGTAGCTCTTGAGTTTGGCCCAAGCCTTTTGGAAGTCTTTGTTTTAAGGATTTTCCTCGGATCTGAGGTTACCTTCATTCTTTGCTACTTTGGTGGGCACTTTGAAGAATGGTCAGCACCGATCCCCGTATCTGAAGATGAATCTGCTGAGGGCAGTGATTCTACTAGTAAGCCTTTGCACATCCTTGGTGGTCGTGGGAGTTCAAAATCCTAACAGGGCCTTGACCTTTTCTGGGTTGGCATTGATACCTCTTTCGGATACCATAAACCTGAGGAATTTGCCAACCATTACCCCAAACACACATTTCTTGATGTTAAGACAAATCCCAAATTTCTGAAGTTGGTTGAATGTTTCTTCCAAGTCTACGATATGATTGCTAGGCTATTTGCTTTTGACTATCATATCGTCCACATATACTTCCATATGTCTCCTAATTTTGGAGCTGAATACTTTGTTCATCAGCCTTTGGTATGTTGCTCCTACATTTTTAAGGCTGAAGGGCATTCTTACGTAGTAGTAAGTACTGACTTCGGTTATGAAGGCGGGTTTTTTCCTCATCTTCGGGATTCATTCGAATTTGGTGATATCCACTAAAGGCGTCAAGGAAGCTGAACATGCCATATTCAGCGGTGGAGTCTACCAATTGGTCTATGGGTGGCAGAGGGTAGGAGTCTTGCGGGCAGGCATCATTGATGTTTTCAAAGTCGATACACATTCGGAGTTTATCACTCTTTTCCTTGGTAGCAACAACAACGTTGTTGAGCCATTTTAGGTACTTGACCTCCCTTATTATGCCTGCTTCTATTAACCATTGGACTTCGATTTTAACAAAGTTGTTTTTATGTACCGAGAGGCTACATTTTTTTTTGCCGAATAAGCTTCACCTCCGGACACACTTTAAGGCAATGTTGGATTATACTGGGGTCCACCCCAGGCATATCATTCGGAGAGTACGCAAACAGATCTTTGTTCATTAATAGAATGGATACAATCTTTTCCTTGTCTCCTTCGGCTAGTTTTTTTCCCACTCAGGTACTTCAGCCGGGGACAAGTTCTACATCCTCTGTTTCTATTTTTTCAAAGTCACTTTTTTCTCCTTCTATTGCCTCTTCACCGACCATGCTTCTTTCTCCTATAGTCTGTGCATGAACTTTCATTTGGCTCTATCTTGCCTTGACGAAGACCTTTGTTACTTTGGCTTGATCAATGAATATTTTCGCATCCACTTCCTTTGTGCAGAAAGTGACCGTTAGGTACTTCACGTCTGGCCGAATGTGAAGATTTCCTTGTGTCTGCCTTTCGAGGAAGGCATTGTATGAATAAGGGACATCTATGGTGATGAACCTCGTCATTGTGGAGCCAAATAGCTCCTTCTTATTTTTGAATCGAAGTTCCCCTAACCATCAAAGGCAGATCGATCCACCTGAGTATAAGGAGTTCGGAGGGACCTACACTGAAGGTAGGAGAGGTAACAGGTTTAAGATCAATTTTGAGGATGCCCAAGTTTGGCAACAGGTGGGAGAACAAAACATCGGCATTAGAGCCATCATTGATGAGCATTCTTTTGATGTCCTAGCTCCTTATCCTTGCCATCATTAGGAGGGGGTCATCATGAAGGAACTTCACGGTTGACCCATCTTTCCAAACAACCTTGTTTGATGGGTTTCTAAACTCCATCATCAAAATTTCTCAGACTTTCCTTTTCTTCTCGGCTGAGGGTATCCCAGTGGTGATTGTTTGGATCACTCCCGTCAAAGGTGGTGGATGTTTTCTGGGACTTTAGTTTCGACGTCGATCAGAATCGTTGTCCTCATCTTCTCCTTTCCTCTCTTCTTCCCTTCTTCCTTTGGGGGACAGCATCTGCAAGTATGCCGAAGTTGCCCCTGCTTGATTAAAGATTCAATGTACTTTCTCCACTGTCCTCGGTGTCATGCCCGTGGTCTTGGTAGAACTAGAAAAACTTCTCCATGTTTTTTTTGTTGTCTGAGCTATGGCCTTCGAACGTTGGATTGGCTTCCCTTGCCTTTCCATGGCCATTAGTATGTTCATTCTTGTCATGTTCAGGGGGTGAACAACATAGGCTTTTTCCCCTTTTGTTTCTGAGGTCTGCCCCCACCCTCAGCTGGGTACCGAGGTTGGTGACTCTGACCCTCGTAGTGATTGTGATCAGTCTTCAGCCTTCCCGTCCTTAGTTTTTCGGCCGTCATGTGATGTTTTACCCTTCGGTAGAATTCTTTGAGGGTGTAAGGGGGATCTTTGGAGAACTCGTAGAAGAGTTGTGAATCTCTCCTAAGTCCCCTGATTATGGCAAGGATATGGATTTCAGGGTGAAAGCCGGGCACACTCAGGGCTTCTCGGTTGAACCTCTTCACATAGTCCCGAATGGTCTCGCCATTCTTTTAGGCTATGTCAAACATTTGGACAGGCATCTTTGCCATCGGTCTACTTCTAATAAACTACTGGGTGAATGTGGTAGATAATTCCTGGAAGCCCATTATGGTTCCGGAAGCCAGGGTGTTATACCATGCAATTACCAGCCCTGAAAGGGTGACTTCGAAGCACTTGCAGAGGGTGGCGTCATTAGCATCATGCAACACCATGCTATGCCTATATTTCAGGGTCACTACACCCATTATACATTTCCAGGTGTGGCACTTAGAAGTCAATTGGCATTGGTGCTTCTACAACTACATGGATGAAGGGCGACTCTTTCTCCGGTGAAGGGCTCTGATAACCTTGACCAGACAGGTTTACGAGAAATTTTTTTTCCACCTTCTCCAACCTCTCTAGGATCTTCTCCAAGAGGGTGGTAGTACTGTCTTCTCCGTGTTGCCTGGTAGTCACCGGCAAGAGAGAGCAACGCCTTCTTTCGGGAAAGTAACTTCATCGGCGGGGGGATTGAGACTTCTCATACAGCGATGGAATTTCCTGGTGGGAAGTCCTGGGCACCTTTGACATCGTTTCTCTAGTGTGACATCCTCTGGAGGGTACGTTCTCTATTGATGACTCATCATGATAACCCCTGCTTTTGGAGCTCCCGTGAGGTAACCTTGGGCTACTCTATTTTCCGGGTGCTAGGAGAAAGTGCCATTCCCCCAGGAGGTGGTTATGACCACCTTTGGTTGAGCTGTTGAGTCATTTCAACCACAACAAAGCACTGAAAATCTTACAGAATCCTCATTGTGACTATTAGAGGACATTCGTCCTCAGGCAATGAAGTCTCAACTACAGGTTGTTTAGTCACTGTTTGAGCTTCCGGCACAGACTGGGACTTTGGGTGTCCCTTGTCCTTAGAACGTTGGGTCTCAACAACGGTGACCTGAGAATGAGTTCCCATAGATGATGCCAAATGATGCCTAGCGGCATCCTCGTTGTATGACATGCTAGCCTGAAGGAGAGACTTCCAGTGTGAAGATGTTTGAAAAACTTATAAGAACAAGGGTTAGGAGCTCCCCGAGGAGTATTTATAGGAGAGGAGCCTCCAATGCCCAAGTTAGTATTTGTGTGGGTAGTAGCAAATACTAGAGAGCAGAGAATAAAGAAAAGTCTCCTGTTCTTACCAAGGTCCTTCCCAGTTATTTATAGGAGGGTGGAGGGAGGAGGCCATCAGACATAGTTCAATTAGATCATGACATGTGTTCGGTTAGATCTGATCTGTACCTTCAAAGATAGGCACCCCCAGCTGGCCGTAGGCCATTCTGGCTATAGGGTAGGGGCGTGTGTGAGGTCTCTTTGTCAGAGGCTCCTTAACTATTTTCGTCGTATCTCTGTGAGACCCCTTCGGGCAGAGATTTTCCCCGAGGGCTATTTGGGGAAGGTCCTTTGGCAGAATGGGTCATATTTGGGAGACATTTGCCTCCATCAAGGATTGTGGATCTACTTTTTTGAGGTTGGTAGGTTCATAAATCCGAGGGTGGTGAAAGACACCTTTTCCCGAAGTTAGTCATCTTCCTTTTTCTGAGGGTGGTGTGTGAGTGTGGCTCGAGCTCGGGGCTAAGTCCTTACTGAGGGTAGCTTCAGGATAGCTGATTAGCAGATTGTGGGGGCCATAGCCCTTTGGCTATCACTTAGCTTCGAAACAACACCTGAATCACAAAATGGACATCTAAAGCCACAGATATGCCCAAAATACGGCAACTGCTTCCAAACTAGTGATGACTCATAAATCACGAGTTTGAAGCTAAATTGGACCCCATTAATGTGCAAACTAGGTTTCATGGTATACATATGATTTGTAGCTGCAGATGTTAGCTTTCCAGTGAATTAAGAATCACTCAATTTCGATCTGTTTAGCTCAAGATCTGATTTTTATACCAGAATATCACCAATTTATCAAAATCCAAGCCTGGCTATCATCTCCATATGATTCCTTGCATGTTCCAACAGCTCCTTGCAAAATTCCAAGCCCATTCTGCATGAAAAAAGCTTGAGACAATTCTGCATGAAAGTAGCTTGAGACAAAAGCTTGAGGTGCACTAGTGAGGCTTAGCCCTCTTTCTTGTCAATGGTCCACTAGTTATCTTCAATGGATCCATGCCATCCTTGGTTGTGCCATCCTTGATCATATCATATGTAAGGGGTGCAGAGGGTGGAATTATAGGAAAACCTGACAAGGGTCGAGCCTGTGGGCATTACTTCGCTCAATGACCTCTCTGACCACAGATGTTACAAACATCTATTCCCAGCATGCATCGCTTTATGCTATGGAACCTTCTACTCTTACGGCATAACCTAATTAAATAGATCTTGACCCTCAGTATTTTTTCCTACCGTTGATCACATTTTTGTACATTTTACGTAGGTTTGTTGGTCCAACCTCCACCTTTTTGCTTGGTACTTTTGAATCTTCAATCTCCCTTTCTAAGGCTAATGCCTTTTTAAACCACTTTGCAATAAATCCAAATATCCATAGTCTCTATATACCTTTGAAGCACAACTCATCATTACTAGCCACAACATAATTGAAATGTAGCACTGCTCATACTCCCTCACAGACATCTCACCCTGAACCAAATTCTCAAACTGGATCCTCCTCTGATCCTTTGTAGCTTCACAGATATATTCTTGTCAAAACTTCTTCTCGAAGTTTGACCACTTGAGCACCTTTTTCTTATACTCTGATTGAGTGCCATTACTCTCGCTTAACTTTTCCATTACATTATCCCTCCAGAGGCCATCCTTTGTTCTAACTCATAGCCTCCACATGTAAACAACTGATTCATTCTAGATAAATAATCTGCTACTCTGTCGGGGTCACCTATTCCATCAAAATTGGCTTGATCCATAGTCCTAAACTTCTCAATAGCCTTATCTTATCCAACGTTTCTCCTTTCGTTGGAGCCTTCATATCCTATTACTCCACCTCATGCTCATAGGCATGTTCTCTTTTCTCATGGGCCCTAGGCATTCTCAGCACGTGCCTCTCCTAATCCATCCTTTGGCTTCTTCTTGGACAATTTTTCTGTCCTCATCATCTTAAAACAACTCATTGATGATGGTTGTCATACCTTGTGCCACTGGTGTCATAGTATGAGTTAACCTCTGAAGAACCTTGGATATCTTACCCAGCCTTGCCACAACTGGGTCCTTAAAACCTTCACCAGGTTTGTAGCTCATCTCGAAGCTCCTGACCTAATGTCAACCATAGCAGCTTGTAACCAAAGCCAGACGACATTCCCTAGATGTTGGTTAGTACTAACTATCTTAGCATATGGACTTCCAAAACTAGATCTCAATCTTAGCCTCCAATATCTATGAATTCAGGTCTAAGCTTTGATACCAAACTGACATGGCCATCCGTGCCCCTACTGTGGAAGCTTGTGAGAACCGGTCTCACAGTCATTGCAATTGGCTAGATGTATATGTGCACGAATCAAAACTTCATAAAACTAGTTGATTAACCTAGAAAATACAAAACATTCACTTGGGCAAGATACTTCCATAGAAAACAAGTTCAAATAGCCAAAGCATACAAAATCAACATTTATATGATTATTAACACACATAAGAATTGTGTGAGACCATTCAACATAAAGTAGACCAATCCTCCTCACCCAAGAGAAACCCTAGAGTTTAGGACTCCATTATAGACAAGTGAGGCAACTAGTAGTACAAAATATACAAGCCACAACTGAGATCTTATTAAACTAGCTTTAATCTTCAAGGTAAGTCCCAGTGATGAAGAACAAAAGTCCTATCCGTGCACTGCTAGGCTCTATGGCCAAGAAAATAGTACAGTTAGTGTTACACCTTCACAAAATGGGAAAATTACAGCATAAGGACCTAAACTTATATGCTTTAATTTTCACCATAGTGCATTATTTGTGAAGTGCAAAGTATTCAATCTATAGCCCCTTAAGTGGCAAAAACAATGAGAACTTCGTCCTTAGGAAAGCATTGGCATATCGCCTAATTTTCAAGTAACCTATGGACTAAATTGTAAGGTTACAAAATTTGGGTAGTCAACTGCACAAATTTCTAAAGATGGCTATGAAAAGGACATGGATGTTATTATGAAGAGAGGTCGGATATTGTTGGGGACCAAAGTGCTTCAGAAGGCAAAGTTGATCATTTATGGCATAATGGCAACTAAGGATCCAAGTGTCCACAATTTTGTCTAAAAGTTATAATAACCTTTGACAAGGTTCATGGTGGTCAAAAACATCATTTTCCCAACCAAAATAGATGGATATAATCTGTCCAAGTTTTCGCTAAAGTTTCAAAAATTTGCATATATGCCACCAAGGTCAAGATGATGTAGAAATGAAGAAAAATCTTCATTTTCTGGTCATTTCCTCTAAATTTTGTCCCCTAGTAGCCAAGGGTTCTTCCTTAACCTTCTCAACCATCCTCCATAGGCACCATACATTAAGAAAGCAAGAGGAAGCAAGAGAAAGCAAAGAAGACAACAAAGAATGCAAGAAAACCTAATTTTGGTTCTGTTTGGCTTTTCAGATTTCATAGCAAAAGGTAAGGGTTTTCCTAAGTTTCCTAGATTGTTTACTGTATTTTGAAACATCCATGAAGCTAAGACCATGCTTGGAAGAGAGCAAAAAACTCAAGGAACCAAGTATGGGTTAAGGGGAAAGAAGTGTGGCAAGGTTTTGGCCTTAGTGTTACCATGCTAAAGATGGTAGCAAGCAAAAAGGGTTTCTAAAGCCCAAGTTAGTACTAAATAAGACCTAAAAGACTCCTAAGACCAAGAAAAAGCTTGAGGAGGGCTGCCATAGTGTTACTAAAGTGATATCTTATTAATTTATTGAATGATTATGGACTAACCCTAATGTGTTATTGTTGCCAGCATTACATGTGTTTGTTGCTGTGTTTGTTGGTGCATATGGTTGCCATATTTGTGTGTATGTGCTGTTTTTGTATGTTTTTATGTCTTTTTATTTCAGGTGGTACGTTTCTATGGAATACTTTACATTGAAAGCCCTTACTAAGTTCTTTACAAAGAGCTTACTCCCCTTTTTGTCCATTTTCAGGAACACTTGAAAGAGAGCATTCAAACTAATAGTTCTAGTTTGATTTTTCCTGTGAAATTTTAGGTACATGAACTTCAATATGTCTAGTATTAAATTAGAGTTTTTCATGATTTTTAGAGCACATTTTCTAATTCCATTTTTGGTACTTTCTACCATATACAGCAACTGTCTTTTAAAGTTTCTAGAGTGCATTGTGTTTGTAATGCTCTCCAAATAGCTAGTGTACATACCCAACTAAGCTAGGGCATATGTATGGTGTAAATATGCATGTAAATACACTATGGATTATGTATGGATGATATATGAAGAAATAAAGTGATGTTTGAGGTTGAATGTTCAATTCTGTCCATTTTGCAACTCATTAGCTATTCCAAAGAAAATTATGTTTAATGTTTATGGAATGCCTCTAAATTTAAGGGAATGACTTTCCCAAGTTTTTAAGACATGTAAGAATATGGCCATGTTGGTTTTGCACGTGGAAATGAAGTGATGAATCTTATGAAATTTTGTATGGGCAAAATGGTCATAAAGTGACCAGAATTTTGACTCTGCACTTCAAGTTCCATAAATCCCTTTGTAGAAGGAATATCAGTGTGAAATTTTGACCACACCTAGAACACATATAGAGGTTGAACTAAAATTTTGAATTTCCAAATTTGGAGCCCTGTAGCCAAATATATAACATTCTAAAGTTGGCCAAGTTAGTGTTCATTTGGTCAAAATTTGGTAATGAGCTTCAAAAATCCATAACTTGGTCCATAGGTGGGCTTTTGATGTAAAACAAAATTTATTGGTTTGCTATAAGTCTCTACTTGATAATAGAATAAATAAAATATGGGGTTACATATCTAGAATGATACAATTTATTAGTGGAAGTTACAGGTGCAGTGGCTGGTCACTAGAACTTAACAAGATTGCCTAATGTGTGGAAGCCAAAACTAAGAATTCTGCTAGTGTTTTCCTTCTTAGCCGCCATAGTGTGCATAAATGTAAATATGTGTATTATGGTTTGACCAATATACATATATTTTCATAAAGACCAAGAGGGCCACTTGGGTAATATAGTGAGCATTGTTTTGATGGCCTACAGAACATGCATAGCTCTTGGGAGATTGACACATTAAATATTGTCACTATATTTAAGCTCTCAAAGTGGTAATAGTTATCACTGTTCCGTAACAAATACGTAACCCAAGTAGACTAGAATCATAAAGATTCTCAAGTGAAATACTTGTAACAACAAACTACCATGACAACCCTCAGTGGTTAACTGGCCACATAATATCAGAATCTGCACAACTTAACTAAGGAGTGAGAATTCAGGAATTCTCAGCAACGGTCTTCATTTTACCTACAAGAAAAGTTACTAAGGACAACACATGTGCAAATGAAAGTAACCTGCTGTGAGCTTATACAGGATGAGGCTAGACTTATTCACATAGATCTCTGTCCCTTGGGAGCTTTCCTCAACCTAGTCTTTTAACTAAATGGTGAAGCCTTGTCCTCTAGCATGCGTAGCTTACTAGCCTAATCAGTGATAAGTCACTAATAGAAACTCCCTTATGATGTACAATGGCTCTATGGCAGGATGATTATCGACTAGGTCATAAAGACCCATAGGGCCATAAACACTCACTAGGTGCACTAAGGTTTCACATCGCAACCTTGTGGCTATCTGTATGGCTAGGTTGCCGATGGTACTAAACCTTTCACCTGAGCTAGTGATACTTAGTTATGACCCTTTATTACCTAGTTCCCCTAATTATGGTAAAAGTAAGCATGAAAACCCAGGAAAAATCCTAGGTTTTGGAGAAGTTTCAAAAGTCTCGAAGCACCCCCAGAATACTTTGACCCCAAGGTACCATAAGAACCCCTTTAGGCTTCACTTCGAATATCCTAGCAAAATTGGAAATTTTTAGGCATTATAACTATAGCAACACATCGTTATAGTTTTTAATTCTCAAATACTTTTTTCTCACACTGGTGATGTGATAGCCAAACGCTATCGCCTCGATCTGGCCGAACTCCCTGCCACAAGAATGGCCAGAAGAACTGGCGCTACCCGAGAAAAGGTGTGATCATGCACCTCGGGAGATAGCCGAAGAGCTCCGAGCCCGGCACGCCAGGAAAACCCGAGGACACTACTCGGCCCCCCAAGGTTGTGAACAGATCACCTTCGGAAAAGCGGCACCAGACATAGCGAGCCGAACATGATATCCCCGAAGGCGGAACTCCCTGAAACTGGGAACCCCCGAACTGAGGGCTTGTTTCCCGAAGAGGCTCTGTCCGTACCAAAGGACGACCTCACCCAGGGACCTCGGGAGTACGGCAGGAGCATTTATGGAAGCATTTAAGGAAGCCTCTGACACATCCATTCACAGACGCCACAATCCGCCTCAAAAGGCGCACTGCCACGCTGACGCCATCAAAATCACATCATGGCCCGTCTCAGCACATGGCTCAAGGCAACCTGCTACCAGCTATCTGTCTCCTACGCCCAGAAATTCAGGAACATCCGACCGAACACGTGTCATGATCTGAACGGGCTAGGCACTCCTATAAATACCAGGAATTAATACTTGGCAGGAGGCTGGTTGGCAAAACACTGCTCCCACACTCTGAGAAAATTACCAGGCGAGACTCCTCAGCCCTTTGTGCTATTTTCTCTGCCTTTCTCTCAGCCACCACTGACTTGGGCGTCGGAGGCTCCCCCCCCGGAAAAACACTCCGGGGGCCTCCTAACCCTTTGTTTCTGAGCTTTCAGGCACTCTCCTTTGGGCGATCCAATCCACCAGGCGTTCTTCCTCCCAGAAGTCTCTCCTCCAGTCATCATGACTCTAAACGATGAGGCCCCTGGCCATCATTTGGCGCCGTCTGTGGGAACCCGCTCTGAGATCGCCGTCGTTGAGACTCGGCGTTCTAAGGACAAGGGACTCCCAAGGTCCCCGTCCGCGCCTGAGATACAACCGGCTGCTGAGCAAACACTCCCAGGGACTTCTGCGCCTGAGGAAGACCGCCCTCTGGTAGTCACCATGAGCTTCTTGAGGGACTTTCAGCGTTCGGTCGTTGCTGAAGTGACCCAGCAGATCGACCGAAGGTGGCCACAGCAAGCACGGGCCCAGAGACCCCCCTCACCGACACGCCCTCGGGAGAGAAGCCCCAAGTCTACACATCGCAGTTCGGGGAGTGGAGACCCTCGCGAAGAATCATCCACAGAAGATATAGCCCTCGGGAAACGGCCTGTGGGACAAACCGGGTCCAAGCGACCGAGAGTCTCACAGCGAAGCAGTTCGTCGCCTGAGGCGAGGTCCTTGTCCCCTCAGCGCCGAACTCGCTCCCCGAAGAGGCGCCGGCGATCTCCATTCCCTGAAGAAGGCCCTAGCGCCACAGTGCTTATGGAGAGGATACTAGCACGGCTGGACAGAGTGGAGAAACAAGTGGCCAGAAAACCCGTTTGGGCCAGACTCTCTGGAACATGCTGCGAAGATGACTCCCCATTCATTCAGGCCGTCGTTGAGGCAGCTATGCCAGGTAACTTTAGAGTACCTCGCCTGGAAATTTATGATGGCCTTACAGATCCACAGGCCCACTTGACGAAGTACAGACGCAGCATGATAATGCACGGTGCTGATGACGCTACCATGTGCAAATGCTTTGAAGTCACCCTCACAGGGCCAGCAACTGCGTGGTACAATTCATTGCCTCCAGGGACCATCACTGAGTTCCAGGAGTTGTCCACGGCCTTCACGCAGCAATTCATTGGGAGCAGGCCAACTGCGAAGATGCCTGTGCAGATGTTCGACATAGAGCAGAGGAACGGAGAAACCATCCGAGACTATGTCGAAAGATTCAATAGGGAAGCCCTGAGCGTCCCAGACTTCCGGCCCGAAATCCGCATTCTTGCCATGACACGGGGCCTTCGGCGTGACTCACAGCTGTTCTACGAGTTCTCAAAGGACCCCCCGGACACCCTCGGAGAATTTTACCGAAGGGCCGAACAGCACATGACAGCCGAGGAGCTAAGAATGGCAGGGCCGAAGTCCGATCACCACCGCGCCGAAGGGTCCAATCAACAAGCTCGGCATCCGACGGAACAGGCAGGACGACCTCGGAGGATGCGGGGAAGGAAACCTCAAAGTTTCACGCCCCTGAGCACCACACGGACCAGCATCCTCATGGCGCTGGAAAGGCAAGGGACGCAGATTCGGCGGCCAAGGGCCATGACCGCCGATAACAAAAAGAATGCCAAGAAGTTCTGCCAGTTTCATCGCGACCACGGTCATGACACCGAAGACTGCTTCCAGCTGAAGAAGTACATAGAGTCGCTGATAAAACAAGGCCAACTTCGGAAGTACCTGCGGATGCCTTCCCCAAAGAGAAGAAAAGAGGAGGAAGAAAGGGCCGAAGACGAGGATTACGACTCCGACAGGCGGAGAAATAGAAGTCCAAAAAGGCGCCCTCCACCTCCTTCAGGGGTTATCCAAACCATCACCACGGGGCTCCCATCCTCGGAAAGAAAGCGGAAAGCCAGAGAAATTGCAGTCATGGAGTATCAAAGTCCATCAAAGAAGCTGGCTCGCAAAGATGGCTCCACCGTCGTCTTCCCCCACGACGATCCGCTGCTGATCATGGCGAGAATAGGGAACTGGGACGTCAAAAGAGTATTGCTTGATGATGGGTCAAAAGCTGACGTCCTATTCTCGCACCTGCTGCCGAGCTTGGGCATCTCCAGCAGCGAACTGAAGCCTGTCACCTCGCCCACTTTTGGGCTTGGACCATCCGAACTCCCCGTCCTTGGATGGATCGACCTCCCGCTGATGATGAAAGGGACTTCGGTAGACGGAGCAGCTGAGTTGTACGCCTCCACAATGGCGAGATTCATCGTCATGGACGTCCCGTCCTCGTACAACGCCATCCTTGGAAGACAGACAATGGGGAACCTGCATATTCGCCCTGATGTGAAGTACTTGACTGTCACATTCGCCACCAAGGATGGAGATGCAGAGGTCTTCATAGACCAAGCCGAGGTAAGAAAGGTGTTTGTAAAAGCACGAAAAGCTCCGGCGAGCAACCTCGCGCAAACGATGGAGGCAAAGGCGCCAGAAAAAGGCAAAGAAGAAGATCTCGCCAAAGCAGAAACGGAAGCAGTAGAGCTTGTCCCAGGTCAATCTACCCGAATAGGGAAGAGCTTGGCCGAAGGTGACAAGGAAAATCTTGTATCCTTTCTGCTGGAAAATAAAGATCTGTTTGCCTACTCGCCGAAAGATATGCCAGGGGTAAACCCTGGCATAATACAGCATAGCCTCAAAGTAAGCCCGGAAGCAAAACCTGTCCGGCAAAAGAAACGGAGCATCTCAGCCCACAAAAGCAACTTTGTCAAAACCGAAGTCCAGCGTCTCCTAGATGCTGAAGTTATCAGGGAGGTCAAGTACCCCGAATGGTTAAGCAACGTGGTCATTGCCACAAAAGAAGGTAGCAGCAAACTCCGGATGTGCATCGACTTCAGAAACTTGAACGATGCTTGCCCGAAAGACTCATACCCTCTGCCGCCAATAGATCAACTGGTAGATTCAACTGCTGAGTATGGGCTCCTAAGTTTCCTAGACGCCTTCAGTGGCTACCATCAGATAAGGATGGACCCCGAAGATGAAGAGAAGACTGCCTTCATCACCGAGGGAGGAACATATTGCTATATCAGGATGCCCTTCGGGCTCAAAAATGCAGGAGCCACCTACCAGAGGCTGATGAACAAGGTCTTCAAAGACCAAATGGGGAGAAACATGGAGGTGTATGTTGATGATATGATAGTCAAGAGCAAGCTGCCTGGCTACCACGTTGCAGATTTAGAGGAAACCTTCCAAAAGCTTAGAGCCTTCGGGATCCGCCTTAATCCTAAGAAGTGCATCTTCGGGGTGACCTCGGGAAAATTCCTTGGGTACATGGTATCCAAAAGAGGCATCGATGCTAGCCCCGAGAAGATTAAGGCTCTGCTTGAGTTCCGAACTCCTGCCACAGTCAAAGACGTGCAGAGACTCACCGGAAGAATAACCTCTCTGAGCAGATTTATTTCCAGGTACGGAGATAGGTGTCGACCTTTCTTCAAAGTCCTCACAAAGGCAGCAAAAATGGAAGGCAACCTCGGAAGAAATGATCATCCTTGGGATGAAGATTGCCAAAAGGCCTGGGAAGAACTCAAAGTCTACCTGGCCAGCCTGCCGACTCTGCGACAACCTCGGGAGGGAGAGCCCCTCGTACTGTACCTCGCCGTCACAGAAAAAGCTGTGAGCTCGGTCCTCATGAAAGAAGAAGGGCCAAAGCAATGGCCGGTCTACTATGTCAGCAAGTCCCTGCATGGCGCCGAAGTCAGGTACCCTTTGCTTCAAAAAGCTATATACGCCTTGGTGCTTGCAGGGAGAAGGCTGCGACCATACTTTCAGGCTCACCCCATCATCGTCCGAAGTAGTCTGCCGCTACGGGATGTCATGAAGAGAGTTGATCATTCGGGAAGGCTCTCCAAGTGGTGCATAGAGCTGGGCGAACACGAAATCACGTATGAGCCTCGGAAGGCCATAAAAGCTCAAGCACTGGCAGATTTTATCGCCGAAATACCCACCACTGAGGAGAGCCATTCAGATCCAAAAGAGGGTGAGCCAGAATGGACCTTGCACGTAGACGGAGCCTCGGGGTCCGAACACCAGGGAGCTGGAGTAATTATCAGGGGCCCCGAAGGCCTGGAGGTAACGAAGGCTATCAAGTTCAGCTTCAACGTCACCAACAATGTAGCTGAGTATGAAGCCCTCATAGCGGGATTACGCTTGGCCAGAAAGATTGGCGTGAGAAACTTAAAGGCTCACAGCGATTCCCAGCTGGTAGTTCGGCAGACGGCAGGAGATTATGGGGCGAAGGACCCAATCTTGGCAAAATACCACGAGCTGGTAGCAAAGCTCATCCAAGAGTTTGACGCCGTACGGATCGAAAATGTACCCCGGCGGAATGACACTGAGGCAGATTGCTTGGCGAAGTCGAAAACATACACCGAGGTGCTAGACCATCCGAGCATCTCAGTGCTAAGCATAGCGACCTCGGGAACAGGGTGGAAAGACCCAATAAAAAGATACCTCGCAGAGAATTTGCTCCTCGAAGACCCCAGGCGATGCTGCAAGACTGCGAAGACGCTCCGGAAGATTCTTCCTGATTGGCGAAGAGTTATACCGGTAGGGATATACGAACCCGCTGCAAAGATGTGTGAATGAAGAGGATACTGAAATGGTCCTTGAAGAAGTTCACGAAGGCATGTGTGGTTCACACATTGGAACTGATGCCCTTGCAGCAGTGATACTCCGCCAAGGATACTTCTGGCCTACCCTGAGAAAGGACGCAAGACAGTTCGTCCGGAAATGTGGTAGCTGCCAGAGACACGCGAAAATCCAGAGGACACCCTCGGAAATGGTAACTTCGGCAGACTATCCTTGGCCCTTCGCAGTCTGGGGTATAGACCTTATTGGGCCACTCCCCACAGCACCCGGAGGCGTGAAATTCTGCGTGGTAGCAGTGGACTATTTCTCAAAATGGGTGGAGGCAGAACCACTAGCAACTATCTCGGCAAAAGAAGTGCAGAAGTTCGTATGGAAGAACATCGTATGCAGATTTGGCATACCGAGGGTACTAGTAGCTGATAATGGATCCCAATTCATAGACAAAGGATTCCAGGAATTTATCAGCGACCTCGGAATAAAGATGCACTTCGCCCCAGTAGCTCACCCCCAAAGCAACGGGCAGGTGGAAGTATCTAACAGGACCATAAAAGATGGCCTGAAAAAGAGACTGGGGGAAGCCAAGGGGAAATGGCCAGGAGAACTCCAAAGTGTATTATGGAGCTACCGAACGACGCCCCGAAGAGCCACAGGGGAGACTCCTTTCTCACTCGTCTTCGGAACAGAGGCCATTATCCCAGTAGAGATAGTTCAACCTTCAGTACGGGTGCAAGTATTTGATGAAGGTGGTAACGACCTCGGCCTGAGAACCAATCTCGATCTTGTGGCCGAACACAGAGAAATAGCCGAGCTGAGAAGAAAAGCTTTCCAGCAAAGAGTGGCCGCGGCTATAAACTTACGAGCCAGGCCAAAAGAAATCAAGAAGGGAGACCTCGTTCTCCGAAAGGCTGACTTTGCACCCCGAAGGCCATCCCACGGAGTACTTCGCGCAAACTGGGAAGGACCTTATCTGGTTCTCGCCGAAGTACGAAAAGGCGTGTACAAGCTTGGCGACGCCGAAGGCGTAGAATTGAAGAACACTTGGCACTCAGACGCCTTGAAAAAATTCTACGCCTAAGATGAAGCGGAGGAATTGTAAGTACAGAATGCTCTTAAGGAAAGTTCTTAAGTATCCAAAATTGTGCAAAGTAGAATTCCGAAAATTCCGCGTAAGATGCTCGCCATCATAAAGCGTAGATATGACTTTCCCGAAGTCCCTTGAGCCATCACGCTCGGGAAAGATGGAAAACAAAAATATCGCAGAAGTACTCGCCGTAGCCAGCGCAGAGATAATTTCCTGAGCTCCCTTGAGCGAACGTGCTCGGGAAAATGGGAAGTGAAAAATCTCGCGGAAGGTTTTCCGAACTCCCTTGAGCAAATATGCTCGGGACACCTGGAAAAACAAAAATTTGACTGAAGGTTTTCCGAAGTCCCTTGAGCAATCATGTTCGGGAAAAATTGGAAATGCAAAAGCCTGCAAAAAGACTTAGTCAAATTTTTTCAGACTTTCCAGAAAGCCTCTGGAGCAAACAGGCTCGGCCAAGGGAAGGTAAAAGAGTTTCTTTGATCGCAGGTTTTCCGAAGTCTCTTGAGCGAACGTGTTCGGGACAATGGAAATGAAGAAACTTGCAAGAAAAGACTTAGCCAAAAAAAATCTTCATTAAGAGCAAAGCTGCTTTACAGAAGAAGTGACCGAAGAAGGAGTACAAAGTAGAAGGGAAGGAAAAGGGGCCCTAAAAAATAGCCTAAGGGTTCGCGGCGTCCCGAGAGCCACTCGCTGGCCCGCCCTTTTCCACCACCTTTCGCGCCGGCATTGAAGGAGGAAGTTTCAGATGCTCGACCTTGGACCATTCCCACCGAGGTCCCTCAGGAATATTTAGGGGCTCAAGAAAAGAGAGGTCTAAATCTGGGAACCTCTGGAGAATCTGGTGACGAGCAAGGCAGAAGCCGTCCTGAAAGGCAACCTTCGCCATTTGATCAGACTCGTTCTTATCAAGCTCGAGGTCGTAAAGCTCGTCCTCCAGTTCAGCGACCTCCTCCTTCAGCGCCTTTATCTCCAGCGTCTCCTTGGACCCCTTCTTCAAAGACTCGACCTCAGCCCGAAGAGTGTTATTCTCACTCGTCAACGACACTATAAGGCTGTCAGAAGCAGCCTTGTGCTTGAGAAGATCTTCGTTGGCGGTGAGCATCCCCTTTATTTGATCACCGAGGTCAGCAATCTTCTGGGAGGAATCCTTTTGAAGTTCTTCTTTTTCCTTCCGGAACTCCTCCCGAAGTGCAGTCACTTCTTTCTCAGCAGCCTCTTTCAGCTGCTGGTTTTTGGCGGCCGACTCCGCGAGTGCGATCCTCGCCTCATTCATGGTCTAAGTGGCCGAAGTTCGGAAGGCAACCTCCCTGGCCACCCGAACTCGGAGAAAGCCGGCGTACCCCAGCAGCTGCAAAAAGATAAAACGCAAGGTCAGTAAGAGCCAAAAACTTAGGAAAAAATTGAAGGGAAAGAGCTGTGAAGGATATACCTGAGCAGCATGCTCGGTGATCTTTGCGGCGAGAGTGTTATCCCCCGGATGGGCCGCCGCTATAGCCTTGAAGGAGGCCTCAGTAAGCACCCCCTTCGAAATTTCCTTCGCCATTTGAGGACAGTCCTCGGAGTACAAATTCATGTCCTCCGTGAACGTCCAGAAAGGCTCCTTGGGTATCTTCCCTTGCGGGATTTTGGCGTCCCGAAGAGCTCGCTTCCGAGCATGTTCGGCCGCCCAGTCAGGGGTAGTCAACTCCCCTGCGTGGCAAGAATGAGAAGGAGATTAAAGACAAAGAAGGCAATCCAGAAAAAACAAAGGAAGTACACTTTGTCTGGAAACAAACCTGGTGGAACCTCGACAACAACGTCCTCGGAGTCCTCGGCCTCCTCGGTCGAAATGCCCTTGCCCTTCCGCCTGCGCCGCTCCTCGGCAGAAGGTACTTCTACCACTACATCAAGGAGGGCCTGCGACGCAGTAGGACCTTGAGGAGGGACGTCGGTTGAAGGGACCTCGGAAACAGCAGTCTCAGGCGCCGGAATCTCGGCTGTCCCAGGCTCCTCAGCAGTCTCCTCGGGAATTTCTTCTAGAGGAACCTGAGCAGGGGACCTCGGCCGAATCATCAGGCGGCGAAGTGACAGCAACCTCGGCGTCCTCGTTTCCCTCCCTAATACTTTCCAAATGGGAAGAAATAACAGTCTTCTTCGCCCGTTTAGACGAGGGACCAGCACCAACGGACTTTCGCCTTCGGGAAGCCGCCTTCTTTGTCTACTCGCCCTTCTCCACTTGGCCGGAGAAAAGGGACTTGTAATAGGCGGCAGTCCCGTCGCCCATCTCTGAAAAAGGAGAGAAACATCAGCGTAAGTCCGAGGAAAAAACAGCAAAGGAGTAGAAGATGACTCACTTTCGACAAGCGTTTCGAAAGAAATTTCCTCCTTAAGAAGCTTGACCAACCAGGAATCCTTCCCGGCGATGGCAGGAGCTGGCATCTTGAGGTCAGTCTTGTGCTCCTTTACCACCTTTAATTCCAGAAGGACCTCTTCGGTCATCAACTTCCAGTTGATTGGAAAAGGGTAAAGGGCGCGCGGAGCGACCTCGGGATCCCAGTCAGAGACAGCCCGAATGCGGGCGTCGAAATCCGCGAACACGGGAGCCAACTCTGGGGTCAGCAGCATCCTCGGATCAACAACGTCCACATCCAGTGTTCCCTGAGCCCATTTGGTCAGAACGTACGACCAGGCCTCGTCCATCTTCAGGAAGAAGAACTTCTGTTGCCACCCCCGCCAGTTGCCACCCCCGCCAGCTATCCTTAGTGGCGAAGGTGAACATGAATTTCTTGCTCCCGGACCCCCGAGGTAGCATGAAATAGAAGCCACCCTTCGGGACCACAGAGACCTTGTAGTACTGCATAAAGATTATGAAATGGGGTTCTATCCCGAAGATGCCACACATGCAGAGGTAGGCGTTAAAATAGCAGAACGAGTTCGGGGGAAGCTGGTTCACAGCAATGCCATGAAATTTGCAGAACTCGCACACCATCTTCGGGGGAGGATACCGAAGACCGGCCTTCAGCTGGGCTCGGAAAACGGTAACCTCCTTACTATGGTTTGAAAAAGCATAATGGCTAGAACGAGGCAGCCTAGTAATGGCGTAAGAGGGAAAGAAAGAATTTTTTCTTCCACCTCTCTAACTTTGCAGGGGTGGTGCAACAAGGATGGGCTAAAAGAGGCTGCCAGCTCTCAGGAATGGGCATTTTCAACATGAAAACGAGTTTGAAAACGGAAGAAAATAGTTTCCAGAAAAAAAAAACTCAAAAGAACAGAGGGATCAAAACGCTCTGGAAAACAAAAACCCACCGAAAGATTTGCCAAAATCTGAGGACGCCGTCGTGAAAGTTGGCTGGAAAAAAGCTCTGATTAAGGTAGCTCCGCCACAGAAAGCAAGAAAATGCAAGAACAGGGGCAAAGCAGAGAAAAGAGCAGAAGAAAAAGCAAAGGGAACTTATGATGGAATGGGCTATTTATAAAGCCAGAGGTGGGTAACCGAAACATCGTCATAAGTACCCTTTGGAGGCGAACCGTCGCCGTAACTGCTCTCTGCACCTGAAAAGGCGTGCCCTCTGTAACCGACGTGACTCTCCTCCAATGGCAAAGCGCCACGTGTCAACCGCTGCGCAAAAATGGGGGACACGTCCTCCAAACGTCCCTTGAAAACTGGGACACGTCTTTTGACATCCCTGGAAAACTGGGACGCGCCGCTCAGACTGACACGCTTGGCCAAACAGACCTGCAGAAACAAAGAGCAGGCCAACTCGAGGACGCCAAGAGACAGGCTATGGCCGAACAGCCCATGACCTTCGGGCAAGAGGTGTATCTTCGGCACAGGCTCCGCCTCGAAGACACCAAAGAACAGGCCAAGGCCGAAGAGCCCATGATCTTCGGGCAAAAGGCGCATCCTCGGAACAGGTTAAGCTTCCAAAGAGACTCCCATAAACAACCTCGGAAAGAGATGCAAAACCGAAGTCTTCACTTCGGCTTTCCAAAGGGGGGCATGTGATAGCCAAACGCTATCGCCTCTATCTGGCCGAACTCCCTGCCACAAGAATGGCCAGAAGAAGCTGGCGCTACCCGAGAAAAGGTGTGATCATACACCTCGGGAGATAGCCGAAGAGCTCCGAGCCCGGCACGCCAGGAAAACCCGAGGACACTACTTGCCCCCCCAAGGTTGTGAACAGATCGCCTTCGGAAAAGCGGCACCAGACATAGCGAGCCGAACATGATATCCCCGAAGGCGGAACTCCCTGAAACTGGGAACCCCCGAACTGAGGGCTTGTTTCCCGAAGAGGCTCTGTCCGTACCAAAGGACGACCTCACCCAGGGACCTCGGGAGTACGGCAGGAGCATTTATGGAAGCATTTAAGGAAGCCTCTGACACATCCATTTGCAGACGCCACAATCCGCCTCAAAAGGCGCACTGCCACGCTGACGCCATCAAAATCACATCATGGCTCGTCTCAGCACATGGCTCAAGGCAACCTACTACCAGCTATCTGTCCCCTACGCCCAGAAATTCAGGAACATCCGACCGAACACATGTCACGATCTGAACGGGCTAGGTGGTCCCATAAATACCAGGAATTAATACTTGGCAGGGGGCTGGTTGAAAAAACACTGCTCCCACACTCTGAGAAAATTACCAGGCAAGACTTCTCAGCCCTTTGTGCTATTTTCTCTGCCTTTCTCTCAGCCACCACTGACTTGGGCGTCGGAGGCTCCCCCCCTGGAAAAACACTCCGGGGGCCTCCTAACCCTTTGTTTCTAAGCTTTCAGGCACTATCCTTTGGGCGATCCAATCCACCAGGCGTTCTTCCTCCCAGAAGTCTCTCCTCCAGTCACCATGACTCTGAACGATGAGGCCCTTGGCCATCATGATGCGTCACGGGTATTGGTTGTGCTTCGCCAATACCTACAGAAACCCAGAATTTCCCATTTTGTTGCTATGAACTTTGAAGGCTTACCAAACATACTAAACATGCATGGATGGCCTCCAAACTTTATGCACATGTATAAAATGTTGCAAAGACCACTACCAACTATCACAATCATCCTTATGTTGCATTGTAAGATCATTCCAAGCTCCACAAACCTAGTAGTGCATCATGATCAAACTAGCCCACTAACTAATGCTATTGCCAAATCTACATGATTTCATATAGCAAACATAAACCAATAGCATTGATTAAGCTTGAAAACATTACTCCCTTACCATAACTTTAATTCAAAAGCAAGAAACAAGCAACCCTTCCCCAAGAACTCAAGTTTCATAAAGTTCTTCCAAGTTCCAAGTGACCTAAGGCACAAAACACACCATTAATCACTTCTAACCAAAACCCAAGTTCCCAATCAACTAATAAACAATAATTCACCAAGAAATCATAACTTACCATGCATAAAAAATAGGGGATAATGGAAAACATGGTTCCAAGCTTCAAATTCTTGAAATTTCACTTATAACAAGGTTCCACATGCATATACTCCTTTGGGAGCTTCAATTTCCACTAAAAACTCTTGGTTTTGGGCATCAATTGATAAAGAAATGGTTGGCAGAAGGATGAGCTCGGTTTTGAAGTAGAAATGTTAGCCATCCCTCACCTTTACCATGTTTTGTATGCCTCAAAACCTAACAAGCCACCAAAGTATATAAAAAGTTACAAATAAGCCCCCCTACCTTAGGTAACCTTAGTCAAACTTGGTCAAATCTTGTTTATTTGAACTAAGTTTGGGTTAAAGTTAAATGTTAAGTTATAAAACTCATTTTCTAACACTAGGGACTCAACCTAACTATTCTAGATGCAAAATTACCAATTTAGCCCCAAACCTCCTTTAGTGCCTTAACTTTCTCATAACTTAGTGAACTTTCCTCAACTTACTTATTATTGCTATATGAACTTGAAATAAGGTTCCAAACAAAGTTTCAAACACTTTACTTTCCTTGAACAAGCTTCCAGCTAGGAGAGCCATGTCATGAAGTGTTTCCAATTGAGTTGCCTAGGTTAACACATAAAAGGGAAACAAAGTTCTTTACCCATATTCAGCCTAAAGTAGAACCAATTTTTATATCACCTCATCAAGTCTGCTCCTAAGATGGACAAGTTAAGGAAGTCATTGGAAGAACTACTAGAGAAAGGCTTCATATGGCCTAGTGTATCATGTGGGAGCCTTAATGTTGTTTGTGAAGAAGAAAGATGGAAATTTGAGACTATGCATCGACTACAAGAAGTTGAATGCAGTAACAGCCAAAAATAAGTATCTACTTCCTAGGATTGATGACCTATTAATAGGCTTAAGGGAGTGAAGGTGTTTTCTATGATTGACCTCTGGTCTTGATACTTCCCAATCAGAGTAAAGAAGGAAGATATCCTAAAAATTGCCTTCAGGACAATGTATGGGCACCACAAGTATATAGTTATCCTGTTTGGTGTAACTAACGACCTGACAGTGTTCATGGAAGATGACCACCGAAGGGTTATCGCCCACATCACCTTCTTATTCGCAGACCTAGTGCCACCCTCAGAAAGATACATGACCAACCTTGGGAGAATTCTCTACACCACCCTCAGATATATATATGACCGACTCTGGGAAAGAGACTCCTTCCCATCCTCGGGAGTGTACATTACCAACCTTAGGAATGTAGGTCTATCACCGTCAGCAAAAGAAATGTTTTTCGAAGAGGGTCTACTCATCTGAAAGGGTTTCTCCAATTGCCCATAAGGAAATCCTTGTCTGAAGGGCTATCTGATCCCCAAATGGGTCTTAGGGGGAAATGAGAAATACATCTGGATGATCTTTAGTAGAAACCTCGCACAAGCCCCTACCCTATAAGCATAACCACGTATGTCTAGCTATAGACACCTCTCTCCAACGGTACAGATAGAATCTGGCCAAACACGTGTCCTGATCTACTGATGCTGGGCATAACGATGTTCTCCTCCCGGCCTCTTATAAATACTTAGGGGAGGCTCCTAGGTAAGGAACAAGAGGTACCCTCATTTTCTACTCTCTACCTTTAAACAACTTTTACCTTCACATACTAACTTGGGCATCGGAGATCCTTCCCCCAAAAAAGCACTACGGGGAGCTCCTAACCTTTGTCCTTCAAGTGCTGCAGTTACTACTCAGGCAAAGTTCTACCATAGGTCCAATCAACACGTCCTACATTAGAGATGTGCTAGAGCATCATCTGGCGCCATCTATGGGAACTCATTCCCAAATCGCCATCGTCGAGACTATGCATTCTAAGCATAAGAGCATTTCAAAGTTCCAGTCCACACGTAAGCCTCTTCCAGCAGACCATCTGGCACCCACGAAGCCTTTCTTTCCAGAGAACGAGCATCCTCTAACGGTCACTATAGGCTTTTTGCACAATTTCCAGTCCTCCATAGTAGCTGAAATGACACAGCAACTCGACCAAAGGTGGTCATGTGCGTGTTCTCATGTTAAGTCTCATTCAGTAGTGGTCCACCCAGAAAAGGGGTGCCGGTTATCTTGACGGAGGCCCCCAAATAGGAGCTTCCATAGGGAGTCCTTAATAGAAAATCCTCAATCTTGAGGGTGGTAAATGGCATCGTCCAAATCCAAGGAGCTAAGGACCTCCCACTAGCAGGGCCCTTCTCTGCCAGAAAAGTCCCTATCACCACGGTGATGAAGTTACTTACCGAGAAGAAGACGTTATTCTCCCTTGCTCATGGCTGCCAAGGAACGAGGAGAGGGTGGTACTTCCGTCCTGATGGAGAGGATTTTTGAAATTTTGGACAATGTGGAAAAATAGGTCTCCAAAAACTAGTTTGGTTAAGGTTATCGGATACCTTCTCCGAAGAAAAGTCCCCATTTATTAGGCAACAGTGGAAGCCGCCATGCCTAGTGACTTCTGAGTACCACACTTGGAAACATGTGGTGGGTTAAGCGACCCTTAGGCCCATTTGACAAAATGAAGAAAGAAAGTGGTGGTGCATGAGGCTGATGATGCCGCCATCTGTAAGTGCTTTGAGGTGACTTTATCTAGGCCAACAACTGTGTGGCACAACTCATTGGTGCCTGGGACCATAATGGGCTTCCAGGAACTATCTACCTCCTTCACCCAAAAATTCCTAGAGAGTAGCCCGATGGTGAATATGCCCGTCCAAATGTTTGATATACCCCAAAAGAATGGGGAGACCATTTGGGACTATGTTAAGAGATTCAATATAGAAGAACTTGGTGTTCCAGAATTTTTCCTTGAGATTTGAATCCTTGCAATCATCAAAGGAATGAGGAGGAACTTGTAGCTCTTCTATGAGTTCACTAAAGATCACCCTGACACCCTTGGTGAATTCTTCCGAAAGGCGGAGCAACATATAACAGCTGAGGAACTGAGAATGGGAGGGAAGAGGTCTGATCATCACCAGTCCGAAGGCAATAGTCACCAACCTTTTTATCAATATGAGGGAGGAAACAGACCTAAAAAATCCAGGGGAAAAACGCCAACGGCATTCACCCACCTCAACACTTCAAGGTCGAATATCCTCATGGCATTGGAAAGGGAAGGAACTTTAATCAAACGCCTGAAGGCCATGACCTCGAATAACTAAAAGAACTTGAAGTAGTACTACCAATTTGACTGGGACAACAAGCACGACACCAAGGATTGTTTCCAACTAAGGAAGTACATCAAGTCCTTAATCAAACAAGGTCAACTTTGGCACTACTTATGGATGTTGTCACCTAAGGCCTGGGAAATAATAGAGGATGAGAGAAAATGAGAAGATGAGGAGTATGACTCCACCATGCATAGAACTAATCGGACCCTAGAAAGCACCCCTCACCTTCGGCCAGGGTTATCATTGCCATAACCACTAGATTACCCTCGGTTGAAAGAAAAATGAAGGTGAGAGAGATCACAATGACAAAGTGCAACAACTTGATGAACAAGCTCACCTGAAGTGATGGGTCATTTGTGAAATTCCCACATGATGATCCTCTCATGATCATGGCAAGGATTAGAAATTTTAATCTGAAGAGGGTGCTCATTGATGATGGATTGAATGCCGATGTCCTATTCTCCTACTTGTTGGGTTTTAGGAGCCAAACAAGCACAACGCTATTTAACTGAAACCCTCCAGGATCCAAGTGAAACGGGGTAAACCGGGTTTTCAAAAATTTTCATACCTAATTTTTGGTTAAGATCTCTCACCCAACTGTAGAGTCGAATCACAAAACCTGAACAGTTGATGTGTTTAAGCTCTCTATGGTATCCACACGAGCCTCTAAGGATCGCTACGCTTCCACCACGTCCCGGCAGATGCGTTTCTCTTGTGCTCGTAGTGCTAGCTTGCGTCCTCCAAGGAATTGCAAAAGAAGAGTACAGTTGTCCTTTTGGGAGACTAAGGCAAGAAGTTGTGAATTTCTCACTAAAAGTTTTATTTATAGTGAGACTCAACTTCCGGGCCTAATGGGTTTCAAAGCCCTAATCCAATTAGGCTTCAATTTTTTGGCCGATTATTAATTCAAAATTCTTATGAAACCATAACCCAAATATTTAGCTCATGCACTCTAATGATCCAAATAGCTCTATGTGTGTGACCAAATAGGCTCTTACCACGTTGGCAATGATGATAAATCACATTTATGATCATAAGTAATGAGCGGTGTCTAGCAACACATCATTGTTACCCAAGTGACAAGATTGTCGGTGGTTCAATTAAACCTTTATGATTATAACCGATATATGCCATTGTCCCTTTGTCCAAGATATCAAGACTACGCATGAGACATTGAATCTGTCACTTTCGTATTGCCCAATCTTTGGTTTCTTGAATATCGAGTAGACCAACTTAAACTGATGACATTGATATCATATATCAACTCATCCGAGCATGGCCATGCATTTTCTATGTCTCACTCTATCAAGGGGCCCGAAGATATCACTTCCGTTACATAGGAGGGACAAATCCCATCTTGATCATACAAATCCCTCCACATGATATGTGACATACCCAATGACCTCTTTCAAGTTCACTCGGTTACGAGCAACAAAGGAAAGTATCAAAGTATGTGACTCACATGTAGGGAACCTTGATGATCTTAGGTCGAAGGACCACATATACCATAATCACTATGAGAATCACTTATGACACTCATATAACGATCCATGTAGTGTTCTCATGTCCGTCGGTCCAATACACAAGTTCTCCAACTTGTACCCATATGTAGACTACATATCTCATATTAGTTTCCACATATGCTAGTTGTTATGTATTATTGCCACCCGCTCCATAATAATACTAGACCAGGGATGTTTGAGAATATCATTATTCTAGGGTTACAATTATATTTATTATGTTACGCTGAAACAAAACAACAAACATAATTCTGGATTAATGCTTTAACAAAATATCATGACTCAATGTGCAAAAAAACAATCATCTCATGATTGGCTTTTGGGCACAACACTAACAATCTCCCACTTGCAGTAAAAGCCAAACATCCATGTATCTAATACCGATGGACCTAGAATGGCTATCATGCTTCTACTGCGTAAGAGGCTTTGTCAGTGGATCAACAATGTTGATATCCGTTGAATTCCTGCATATCCTTACATCACCCCTCTTGATGATCTCCCTAATGAGATGATAGCATTGGAGTATGTGTTTGGATCGTTGGTTAGATCGAGGTTCCTTAGCCTGTGTGATTGCTCCATTGTTGTCACAATAGAGCTCTATCGGGTCGCCAATGCTTGGAACCACTCCAAGTTCAGTGATGAACTTCTTGATCCAAACTGCCTCCTTTACAGCATCAGAGGTGGCAATGTACTCAAATTTTGTTGTAGAGGTAGCAAATATCTCTTGCTTTGAACTCTTCCAACTCATAGCACCACCACCAATACAAAACACATATCCAGATTGCGATCTAAAATCATCCTTATCGGATTGGAAGCTTGCATCGGTGTAACCCCTTACAACGAGCTCATCTTCACCTCCAAAGACCAAGAATGCATCCTTAGTCCTTCGTAAGTACTTAAGGATGTTCTTAACAGCTGTCCAGTGACTCTCACCAGGGTTCAATTGGTACTTACTCGTCATGCTTAAGGCATATGAGACATTAGGACAAGTACATATCATGTCATACATGATAGATCCAATTGCTGAAGAATATGGAATCTTACTCATGCACTCTCTCTCCTCAGGTGTACTCGAACACTGAGAACTAGAAAGAGTTATACCAAGTAACATGGGCAAGAATCCTTTGTTTGAATCTTGCATGCTAAACCTCTTTAGCACCTTATCAATATATGTACTTTGACTTAGGCCAAGAAACTTTCTAGATCTATCTCTATAGATCCTGATGCCTAACACATAGGCTGCTTCACCTAATTCCTTCATAGAGAAACATTTCCCTAGCCAAGTCTTCATAGACTGTAGTTCAGGAATATCATTCCTGATGAGTAGTATGTCATCCACATACAACACCAAGAAGACAATAGCACTCCCATTAACCTTCTTGTAGACAAAAGGTTCATCTTCATTTTTGATAAAACCAAACTCTTTGATTGCTTCATCAAAATGAAGATTCCAACTTTGAGAAGCTTGCTTCAGTCCATAAATAGACCATTGCAACTTGCACACTTTACTCGCATTCTCAGGAATGACAAAGCCCCCAGGTTGTGTCATGTACACATCCTCAAGTAACTTTCCATTTAGGAATGCAATTTTGACATCCATTTGCCATATCTCATAACCATAGTCTACAGCAATAGCGAACAAAATTCAGATGGATTTAAGCATAGCAACTGGTGAAAAAGTTTCAACATAGTTAATAGAATGAATTTGCTTGAAACCTTTTGCAGCCAGTTGTCCTTTAAAGGTAATCACATTACCATCCATGTCAGTTTTCTTCTTGAAAACTCATTTACACCCTATGTGTTTCACCCCTTCAGGTGGGTCAACCAAAGTCCATACTTGGTTTTCATACATGGATTCCATCTCGGATTTCATGGCCACCAACCACTTCTTAGAGTCAGGGCCCGACATAGCTTATTGGTAGGTTGTGGGCTTATCCTGATCCATGAGCATCACATCACCAGTGTAAGTCATGAGAAATCGATATCTCTTGGGCTCACTTCAAATCCTACAAGACCTATGTGGGCTCTATGCTACAGGAACAGACTCATGAACCACAACATCTTGTGGTGTCTGTTCAGGTTCCCTTTCAGGTTTGATGTCTCCTTGTTGTTCTTGAATTTCTTCAAGTTCTACTTTCATCCCACTAGTTCCTTTAGAGATAAACTCTTTCTCTAGAAAGACACCAGTTCAAGCAATAAACACTTTTTGCTCAGAAGGATTGTAGAAATAATAACCCTTTCTTTCTTTGGGATACCCAACAAAAAGGCATTTTTGAGATTTGGGCTCTAGTTTGTTAGAGGATTGACATATCACATAAGCATCATAGCCCCAAATCTTCATAAAAGACAAATTGGGATGCCTCCCACTTCATATCTCATATGGTGTCTTTTGAACCGATTTAGATGGAACTCGGTTTAGTGTAAAAGCGGCTGTCTCTAGAGCATGTCCCCAAAGGAGTTAGGAAGGTCAGCTTAACTCATCATAGAGTGAACCATGTCTAACAGAGTTCGATTTCTCCTTTCAAATACACCATTCCATTGGGGTGTACCTGGTGGAGTGAGTTGTGATACTATACCACACTCCTTCAGATAGTCAAGGAATTTTCGATCCAAGTACTCTCCACTTTGATCTGATCGAAGCACTTTGATACTCTTCCTGAGTTGATTCTCTATTTCATTCTTCAATTCTTTGAACTTTTCAAGGGATTCTGACTTGTGTCTCATGAGATACACATAGCCATATATGCTGAAGTCATCACTAAAAGTAATGAAGTATTGAAAACCTCCTCTGGCATGTGTAGACATAGGGCCATATACATCACCATGTATGAGTCTTAATAAGTCATTAGCCCTTTCACTTTTCCCTGTGAATGGAGCTTTGGCCATCTTGCCCAACAAACATGACTCATATGTCTCATATGATTCAAAATCAAATGAGTCCAAGAGTACATCCTTATGGAGCTTGGATATGCGGGTCTTGTTTATATGGCCCAAGTGACAGTGCCAGAGATAGGCCTGGCTCAAATCATTTAATCTGACCTTCTTGGTATTCACATTATAGATTGGATCTTCGAGGTCTAGAACATACATACCATTGCTAAGTTGTGCTCTGCCATAAAAGATTTCATTCAAATAAATGGAACAACATTTGTCCTTTATTATAAATGAAAAACCTTTCTTGTCCAAACAAGAAACAGAAATCAAATTTCTACTAATAGTAGGCACAAAGTAGCAGTTGTCTAATTCTAAAACTAATCCACTAGGTAAAGTGAGAACATAAGTCCCTACGGCTCAAGCAGCAATGCTTGCTCCATTTCCAACACATAGGTCTACTTCACCTCGGGCCAATCTTCTACTTCTACTTAGATCCTGCACATTTGCACAAATGTGAGATCTACATCCAGTATCCAATACCCAAGATGAGGAAGTAGAAAAGTTAGCCTCTATAACAAAAATACCTGAAGTGGAAGTCTTACTTCCTTTTTCCTTAGCAAGTTCTTCAAGAGAGAGCTTGCAGTCACGCTTTCAGTGTCCAGGTTGCTTACAATGGAAGCACTCCACTTCCTTTGCCACACCACCCTTTGGTTTCAGTACAGTTAAAGAATAATTAGCATTAGACTTTCCATTAGGTTTATCCTTCTTCTTGTTGGCTTTTCCCTTTCCTTTGCCCTTTTGAACCATCAAAATGGGCTTAGCCTTCTTAAGGTTTTCCTCAACAGTTCTCAACATGTTGAGCAATTCAGGGATGGACTTGTCAAGGTCATTCATGTTATAGTTCGTGATGAACTGACTATAGCTTTCAAGCAATGATTGCAAGACCAAATCAACAGCCAACTCTTTCTAAAGAGCAAATCCCAAACTCTCAAGATTCTCAATGTGCCTTATCATCTTGAGCACATGAGGACCCACGGGACTTCCCTCAGATAACTTGCATTAAAACAATGCCTTAGAGGTCTCAAACCTCTCATGCCTAGCTTGCTCTTGGAAAAGCATTTTGAGATGTTCAATCATATCGAACGCCACCATGTTCTCATGTTGCTTTTAAAGCTCAGATTCCATGGTAATAAGGATGACGCATGCAACATCCAAAGCATCATCAGAATGTCTATTGTGAGAATCCTTTTCAACTTTTGGAGAAGTGGTAGAAGGCTCATTCGGAATAGGCTGCTCTAGGACATAAGCCTTTATCTCTTGCTTGAGGACTATCCTCAAGTTTCGGTACCATTTGAGAAAGTTGGTCCTATTCAATTTTTCCTTCTCAAGGATCGAGCGCAACGAAAGTGTCAATCTGTTTTGTGCCATGGTTATCTACAACAGTAAATATGCAGTGTAAGAGCCACTTATTTTAATTCATTTAATAAGGACTTTTATTAAACGATACTCCCACTATTTTACTCAAAATAATAACCCTCAATATTATTTCAAAACACCTCAGCGTTAAGGCATTCTAGTGGGCCAAGATCAATATTTGACCACAACCTGAGTCAGCTTTAGCTTTTCTCTCAAGTTACAGTTATTTAGGTATGCAACTCCTTGCCAATTGCATCTTATGCAACTCTTGGATAGTTGGGTGAACAACACTTGTACAAGCTCATCTCATGAACTTAAGCCCATCTCTATGCCTCTAAGTCCCCAATCCTATTAGGATGACTTAGTTAAGTTAGACCCAAAGTTAGCAATTTGGATATCACTATTATACCATCGCACCTTACCAAGAAGAACATAGGCGCTTTGCTTTGGCAAACCCACCAAATGTTGATTAAAGTCTTGACAAGTGCCAACATTTGGAAGGCATCACATTTAATGACTTAATATTTGTTTGAGGGATTTTTTTCTTTGATCTCACCAATTTGTTATCTCCGGCTGTCTTATACATGCATCACATACAAATGTAAAACATTCATCTCATGCTAACAAGAAAGTAAATGTGACATGGTTATAGCCCAAACTATGCGATATTCTCAAGCCAATGAGAATATCATAAAAGCCTAAGAAAAGAAAAGGGTCTTTACAAGCTCCTTTTCCTCCTTCCTTGGTTGCCCTTTTGTTGTCACCTCCTTGGACATACCACCTTGGATGATCCCATAATGTACCATTAAATCAATAATAGGAACCTCGAGTTACATTCGAGGGGAGTAAGGTGAAAAGAGAATGTACAATGAGAGTAACAAGAGAAGGCACGACTCGCAGGCTGTATTTACAAGTACAACCAATCAAGGGCTATAACCATGCACCATGCTACAACCACCAATCAGCATAACGTGTCAAATCTCATTCAACAAATGCATGCCAAACAATGTGAGTTGATTAACCAATTTTTATTTATGTGGCGCTTCACATATGGCGGTCCCGCTGGCCAGTCAGCGGGCATTCCCCCCCGGTGTAAAAAATTGTCTTACAATTGTGTTGCCCGACATATTCTATTTCGAGCAAGTAGGCACTTGAGGCTACGCCGTTCAAGCCACCAAAAATGCCTTACTTTCGATCCCCGAATAGGCCAAATCCGAACCAAGCTAGGGTTTTTACAACTATTGTAAGAATCCTAATCCATATAGGTATCTCATACCTAACAATTTTCGGTTAATCTCATTAACCATTTTGTGTCATTTCTTCATATATCTCATATGTTCATTACGAGTTCCTGTTTCATGCATCATGAATCAATCTAATTAATCATGGCCGAAAGCAACTGAACAGATAACATCATGCGATTCAACATTCAATCCCGATTTAGGACCAGTAGCTCTGATACCACTGTTGGGTTTCGGGAGCCAAACAAGTGCAGCGGAATTTAACCGAAACCCTCCAGGATCCAAATGAAATGGGGTAAATCGGGTGTTCAAAAATTTTCATACCTAATTTTTGGTTGAGATCTCTTACTAAACTGTAGAGTCAAATCACAAAACCTGAACAGTTGACGTGTTCAAGCTCTCTATGGTATAAACACGAGCTTATCGGGATCACCACACTTCCACCACGTCCCGGTAGATGCATTTCTCTTGCGCTCGCAGTGCTAGCTTGCATCCTTCAAGGAATTGCAAGAGAAGAGTGCGGCTATCCTTTTGGGAGGCTAGGGCAAGAAGCTGTGAATTTCTCACTAAAAGTTGTATTTATAGTGAGACTCAACTTCTAGGCCTAACGGTTTTCAAAGCCCTAATCTAACTAGGCTTCAATTTCGGGCTTAATAATGGCTCAATTTTTTGGCCCATTATTAATTTGAAATTATTGTGAAACCATAACCCAAATAATTAGCTAATGCACTCTAATGATCCAAATAGCTCTATGTGTGGGACCCAATAGGCTCTTACCACATTGTCAATGATCATAAATCACATTTATGATCATAAGCAATGAGCGGTGTCTAGCAACACATCATTCTTACCCAAGTGACAAGATTGTTGATGATTTGACTAAACCTTTATGATCATTACCGATATATGCCATTGTCCCTTTGTCCAAGATATCAAGAGTAAGCACGAGACATGTAATGTGTCACTCTCGTATAGCCCAATATTTGGTTTCTTGATTACTGAGTAGACCAACTTAAACTGATGACATTGATATCATATATCAACTCATCCGAGCATGGCCATGCATTTTTCTAAGTCTCACTCTATCAAGGGGCCAGAAGATATCACTTCCATTACATTGGAAGGAAAAATCCCATCTTGATCATACAAGTCCCTCCGCATGATATGTGACATACCCAATGACCTCCTTCAAGTTCACTCAGTTACGAGCAACAAAGGAAAGTATCAAAGTATGTGACTCACATGTAGGGAACCTTGATGATCTTAGGTCGAAGGACTACATATACCAAGATCACTATGAGAATCACTTATGACACTCATATAACGATCCATGTAGTGTTCTCATGGTGGGTCGGTCTAGTACACAAGTTCTCCAACATGTACCCATATGTAGACTACATATCTCATATTAGTCTCCACATATGCTAGTCGTTATGTATTATTACAACCCGCTCCACAATAATACTAGACCAGGGATGTTTGAGAATATCATTATTCTAGGGTTGCAATTATGTTTATTATGTTACACAGAAACAAAACAACAAACATAATTACTGGACTAATGCCTAAATAAAATATCATGACTCAATGTGCAAAAATACAATCATCTCATGATTGGCTTTTGGACACGACACTAACACTACTTGTTGCCAAGCTTGGGTTCTTTTTAGGGTGATCTTAAGCTCGTTAATTCTTCTGTTGGAATTCCCAGTGCTCGAGTGTATTGATCTACACCGATGCTAAAGGATACCTCGGTCCAGACTAAGGAAGAACTCTTTGCTTCCATTCTAACAAGGTTTAACATCAGAGGTGTCCCATCGTAATATAATGCCATCCCCGAAAGACAGACATGGGGCAACCTTCACATTCGACGAGATGTGAAATACCAGATCATGACATTGAAGGCAAAGCAGGGTAATGCAGAAATACTCATTGATCAAGCCAAAGTAAGGAAAGTATTCATCAGAGGAAGATAGAGTCTGGGAATGTTCAAATATAGACTTCGGGTGAAAAGAGCATGACCAGCAAAAATGCAATAGGAAGAAAAATGAGTGATTTTGGAAAAATAGAAATTGAGGATGTAGAACTTCTCCCTGGGTGAAGTACTCGAGAGGGGAAAAAACTAGTCGAAGGTGACAAGGAAAAACTTTTATCCCTTTTATTAATGAACAAAGATCTATTTGCTTACCCACTAAAGGATATACCTAGAGTTGACCCGGGTATAATTCAACACATCCTTAAAGTATGCCTAGAGGTGAAGCCTGCTTGACAGAAAAATTTAGCCTTTTGGTGCATAAGAACAATTTTGTTAAAATTGAATTCTAATGACTGACGAAAGTAGGCATAATAAGGGAGGTCAAGCATGCCAAATGGCTTAGCAACGTTCTTGTTGCTATAAAGGAAGTGAGCGATAAACTCTAAATGTGCATTGACTTTCAAAATATTAATCCAAAGGACTTGTATCCTCTACCATCGATAGACCAATTGGTAGACTCCACTGCAGAATATGGTCTACTTAGCTTCCCTGACACTTTTAGCGGATACCACCAGATTCGGATGGATCCTGAAGATGAGGAAAAAGATGGCCTTCATTACCAAAGTTGGGACCTACTATTACATCAGAATGCCTTTTGGCATTAAAAATGTAGGAGCAACATATCAAACGCTGATGAACAGGGTGTTTGGCTCCCAAATTGGGAGAAATATGGAAGTGTACATCGACGATATGATTGTTAAGAGTAAAATACCTAGCAGTCTTATCATAGACTTGGGGGAAACATTCCACCAACTTTAAAAATTTAGAATCTGTCCCATGGAACATCCTTGGAATGAAGATTGCCAAAAGGCCTGGGATAAACTTAGAAGCTACTTAACCTGTCTACCAACGCTTTGGCAACCACAAGAAGGAGAACCTCTCATCCTCTACGATGCAATCACTGAGAAAGCAGTAAGTTTGATACTGGTAAAGCTAGAAGGATGAAAACAGTGGCCAGTTTATTATGTCCGTAAATCCTTGCACTGTGCCAAAGTTGAGTACCCTTTACTGCAAAAGACCATCTACACTTTAATCATGGCAACTAGGAGGCTCTGGACCTATTTCCAAGGACATTCTATCATGGTCCGAAGTAACCTACCTTTGCAAGATGTTAGGAAAAAGGTACATCATTCCGGCTGACTGTCAAAATGGTGTATTGAGCTTGGTGAATACGACATGATATGTGAAGCGATAAAGGCCGTAAAAGGTTAGGCTTTAGCAGACTTTATTGTTGATGTCCCTAACATTGAGCATGCCCCCGATGTCCTTGATGATGAGGAAGCTGAATGTGCCTTGTATGTAGATAGCACTTCAGGGTCAGAACCCCTGGGGGCCAGGATAATACTTTGAGCTCCCGAAGGGATGGAAGTGGCCAAAGCTATCAAGTTTGGATTCCAAGTGACCAACAACATCACCAAATACAAAGCCCTCATGCCTAGAATATGGTTGGCAAACAGAGCTAGTGTAAAGAATCTAAAGGCTTACAGTGACTCACAATTGGTTGTACGATAGACGACAGGGGAGTACAGTGCCAAGGATTCTAGTCTAGTGAAATACCATGACCTCATCACAAAACTGATCCAAGAATTTGACAAAGTAAGCATAGAAAATGTACCTCAGAAAAAGAACATCGAAGTTAACACACAGGCAAAATCAAAACAGTCAACCAAGGTACTTGACGACTCGACCATGGCTATAATGGTACTCACCACACCAAAGAAGGTGTGGAAAGATCTTACAAAGGAATACCTACTCAGTTCCTCCTTACCTTAGGATCCAAAGAAAGTGGCGAAGGTGTGTAACACCCTTTTCACTCAAATTCGACATTGAGGCCATTATCCCTGTCAAAGTCACACAACCATCTATTAGAGTACAGGTGTTCAACAAAGAAGGGAACAACCTTGGTTTAAGAACCCAATTAGATATGATTGACAAACATAAGAAGATGGCCAAACTCAGAAGGAAAGCCTTTCAGGAAAGCGTAGCCACTATTTCAAACTTGCAAGCCAAACCTAAAGGGATCAAGGAAGAGAGACCTTGTTCTTTGAAAGGTTAAACTAGAATCCTAAAGACCATCTCATGGAGTACTTCTAGCAAATTTGGAAAGACCTTATTTGGTTATAGAAGAAGTTTGGCCAGGAGTTTATAAAATTGGAAATGTTGAAGGAGAAAAGTTAGAAAACACATGGCATTTAGACTCTTTGAAAAAATTCTACACTTGGAAATTTCCAAGGAATGAGCCTTATTATGAGAAGCCTCCACAAAGAAATTAGCTAAATGTGGTGATCTCCTAAGCTATCTAAAGTGTTAGGAACGATACTTTACCAAAGAAGGTTAACCAAAAATGGCTGATTACAAAATTACATAAGTGATCTTGTACAAACTTTACCAAAGGACGTTAATCGAACATGGTTGGTTCTGAAAATACCAAAGTGTTATTGTACAAACATTACCAAATGAGGTTAACCAAATATGGTTGATTCTAAAAATACCTAAATGTTCTTGTACATAGTAAGTTTCCTAAAAACATTGCTTGAATTCTATTCTAAAACACATGGGAAAATACTCACAACACTCTAAGAAAAAAAGGCTAAGGTCTTGAATCCTTGACAGTATTTTTGTCAAGGAAAGTACATGACCGAACTTTTTGGGCATAGTTGAACCAAAGATCAACCAAAAAGCTTAGTGGGCAAGCAATACTTGCTGAAAATGGTGCTAATCATGGACTTAGACAAAATTTTGAGATATGAGGACATTACCATTATAGAGTGCAGAGTACAACCCAAAAAAAGAACTACTACAAAAAATAAAGCCCTAAAGGTTATTTTCCCCATCTATGGTATCTTCAGCATTAGCATTCTCAGTATCATCCTCATCATCATCATCAGCATCCTTGACCATGGCAAGGATGGTCCTTCAGGTATATCAAGAGCTCTTAGGAAGGAAATGCCGAGGTCAGAAAACCAGAAGAGCATCTGATGGCGAACAAGGCAGAAACAATCTTGAAATGAGGACTTCATGGCCTCCTCTGCCCTTGTTAGTGTTGTGCCCAAAAGCCAGTCATGAGATGATTGTATTTTTGCACATTGAGTCATGATATTTTATTAAGGCATGAATCCAGCAATTATGTTTGTTGTTTTGTTCCTGCATAACTTAACAAACATAATTGTAACCCTAGAATAATGATATTCTTAAAAGTCCCTGGTCTAGTATTATTGTGGAACGGGTTACAATAATACATAACGACTAGCATATGTGGAGAGTAATATGAGATATGTAGTCTACATATGGGTACAAGTTGGAGAACTTGTGTACTGGACCGACCCACCATGAGAACACTACATGGATCGTTATATGAGTGTCATAAGTGATTCCCATAATGATCAGGGTATATGTAGTCCTTCGACCTAAGATCATCAAGGTTCCCTACATGTGAGTCACATACTTTGATACTTTCCTTTGTTGCTCGTAACTGAGTGAACTTGAAGGAGGTCATTGGGTATGTCACATATCATGCAGAGGGATTTGTATGATCAAGATGGGATTTGTCCCTCCTATGTAACGGGAGCGATATCTTCGGGCCCCTTGATAGAGTGAGACTTAGAAAATGCATGGCCATGCTCGGATGAGTTGATATGCGATATCAATGTCATCAGTTTAAGTTAGTCTACTCGGTAATCAAGAAACCAAAGATTGGGCTATACGAGAGTGACACATTCCATGTCTCGTGCTTAGTCTTGATATCTTGGACAAAGGGACAATGGCATATATCGGTGATGATCATAAAGGTATAGTCGAATCATCGACAATCTTGTCACTTGGGTAGCAATGATGTGTTGCTAGACACCACTCATTGCTTATGATCATAAATGTGATTTATGATCATTGCCAACGTGATAAGAGCCTATTGGGTCGCACACATAGAGCATTTTGGATCATTAGAGTGCATGGGCTAATTATTTGGGTTATGGTTTCACTTTAATTTCGTATTAATAATGGGCCCAAAAGTTGAGTCATTATTAAGCCCGAAATTAAATCCTAATTGGATTAGGGCTTTGAAACCTATTAGGCCTGGAAGTTGAGTCTCACTATAAATACAACTTTTAAGTGAGAAATTCGCAGGTCTCCTTGCCCTAGCCTCCAAAAAGGACAGCCGCACTCTTCTCTTGCAATTCCTTGGAGGACGCAAGCTAGCACTGCGAGCGCAAGAGAAACGCATCTACCGGGACATGGTGGAAGCGTGGTGATCCCGAGAGGCTCGTGTGGATACCATAGAGAGCCTGAACACGTCACCTGTTCAGGTTTTGTGATTCGACTCTACAATTGAGTGAGAGATCTCAATCGAAAATTAGGTATGAAAATTTTCGAACACCCGGTTTACCCCGTTTCACTTGGATCCTGGAGGGTTTTGGTTAAATTCCGCTGCGCTGTTTGGCTCCCGAAACCCAACAGCCTTGTCCTTCTCAATTTTCAAATGCCTTACCTTCTTCATTAATGCCTCTTTCTCCTTCTCTACCTTATTTTTCTTCTTCTTCTACTTCTTCAGCTGATCAATTTTGGAAAAAAGCTTGGGGTTGATTTCCAGTGCCTTGGTGAAATCAGCTATGGCTTCCTCATTTTCCTAATGAAAAACCTCCCCCACGAAACATAATTCCACCACCTTCATGCCGAGCTTAGATATTTTGGAGGAGCACTCATTGGGGAGCCCCCTCTATCTCTCTAGCGCTTCCTAGCGAAGCCTGACCAGGTCATCCTTGGAAATTTTGTTGAGCTTGCAAACATCTCCATGGCCTTGGCCAAGTTTTCCTCTGATTGACTTCAGATGGAGATTTGCTTGGTCACTCAAGGCCAAAGATATCCACCGTATGCTAAAAGCTACAAAGAGAAAAGACAATGTGAGTTACAAGCAACTTAGAAATGCAAAATTTTTCTAAGTACTTAGAGACTAAGGTTTACCTGAGCGAACGTGCTCAAAAATTTGATCTACAAGGATCTCCTCTTTCAGGCAATCATTGGTTAGGGTCTGAAAAGAGGCATTCATGATGATGCCTCACGCCATCTAAGGAACCATTTTCTGGAATCCTCAAAAAATAGGTCCATGTCTTTGGTGAAAGTCCAAAAAGATTCCCTCAGCACTTTATCCTTCGGGATCTTTGAATCCCGAACAACGATCTTCGTCTACAAAATTGCATTTAAGTACCTTTATCATATTGTCTCTTAACCATTCATCTACAAAATCTAAAATGCCAGTGTGGCAACGTCGGGTTTTTTGGAGTCACCACCAATCAGTTTTCTTAGGTCGATTGGTCACCTTAAAATTGGTCTGCGAGAGTTCGGGGATCGGGAGTACGGTTACGCTAAAACAATATTCTTATAGCGCCCAAAATTGGCACCTTAGTTGATTTTAATTTTGTTTTACTTTGCTTTTAAATAATTTTCAGTTAATTTAGAAATTTTAACTGAATTAGTCGAAATGTGGATTTTTAAGTTAATTTGTATAGAATTTTATACTTCCGAACCATGGACTCTGCCGAGTCATTTGCACCCCGAAGATTTGATTCCGAACCATGGACTCTGCCGAGTCACCCGGACACGGAATTTGAAAAAATTTTAAAAGAATTTAATCCATATCGTTAATATGGATTTTTACCTTTTTATTTAATTTATTTTAAAAAGGTTGATATTTTCCAAACTGTAGATCCTGCCGGATCATCCGGATATGGAAATTATTTTAATTTATCGTAATTATTTAATTCTTATTATTATGGAATTAATTATTAGTTTAATTACTAATTTGTAAGTCTTTTTATTCATGAAATTTTAGGTTTATTAATAATCTAAAAAAATTTATTTTTCTTTTTTATTTTTCTTTCTTTTTTTTTCTTCTTTCTTTTTTTTTTCTTATCTTTCTTTTCTTTTTTATCTTTCTCTTTTCTTTCTTTTCTTTTTTCTTATCTTTCTTTTCTTTTTTTTTTTTCTTGTTTAATGAAGGATATTTATTATTTAAATAATTACTCAATTTATAAAAGAATTAAAAAGTAATTAATTTTTTTTTATTTAATTTAATAAAAAGTTAATTTAAAGAAATCAAAGAGTTAAAAAAATCTTGACATTTATTTTATGTTTATTCAAAAAAATAAATTAATCAAGGTTTTATTAAAAAAAGAAAGATTTATATTTTTATGTTATGTTTATTCTTTTCTATTTAAAAAAAAAAAGATAAACCAAAAAAAAAATTATTTAATCAAGGTTTTATTTAAAGAAATTATGGATTTAAAAATAAAAGAAAGATTTATATTTTATGTTATGTTTATTTGATAAAAGATAAACCAAAAAGAAATTATTTAATCAAGATTTTATTTATTCAATAAAGAAAACAAAAACTTATATGTATATTTCAAAAATAAAAGAAAAGTCTTAATATTTTTATTTGATAAAAGGTAAATCAAAAAGTAATTATTTATAAAATTTTATTTATTCAATGATGAAAGCAAAAAAAAAAAAAAATTCATATGTATATTTCAAAAATAGAACAAAAGTCTTAATTTTGTTTTGAATGAATTAAGTAAAAATGATTATTCAAGAAAAGAAACTAAAAATTTTATGTATATTTTAAACATAAAAGAAAAGTTTTGATATTTATTTGTTTTGTATTTGATAAAAACATTAACCAAAAGTGATTAATAAAGAAACTAAAAACTTATATGTATATAAAAGTCTTGATATTTATATTTCATTTTTATGTTTTTTTTTTGTTTGATGAAAGATTTTTTTTTTTAATAATTTTAATTTATATATCTGAAAATATATCTAATTAATAAGTCTAAGATATTTAAGAAAAAAGAAAAAAAAATTTAATTTATTACCTTTATTTGAACTCATTTGGCTTAAATTTTGATTTTTGTTTAATAAGGGAAACAAAAAGTTATATCTTTTCATTATTTTAAAAGAAGTAAGTAAAATATTACTGGATAATAAAATATTAAGCCGAAAATTTTTACTTTTTATTCTTTTTATTAATAAAGAAACTAAAAAGTTATATTTTTATTATTTTAATTAATATATTGCTGGATAAAGAAATAAGAAAATTTATTTATACTTTATTTAAAAAAATCTAAGCCATGGATCCTGGCGGATCATTTGGTCATGGAGTTTAATTTTTATTTAATTAATTAATTATTAATTTATTAATTTTAATCACAATTTTATTGGATTTTTATTATTGTTTTTATTAAATTTTAATTATTACTACTTTTAAAGATATATTTAAAAAGGAATGATTTGTATTTTTGTAATTATTTACTTATGTTTGTTTAGTAATTTTAATAAAGGAATAAAATATTATCTTTTTGTTGTTTTTAAAGAGATAAAAACATGTGTTTAAAAAAATTGACTTTTTAAAAAAATGATTTTAAAATAAATAGAATAAAGTTAATTATTCACAAAAAGGATCTTCTTTTAGTTTATTATTTACTTATTTATATTATTTATTTTATGACTAATTTCTTTCTTAAATTGAAATAAGTTTAATCATGAAAATTAAAATTTTTGCATAAAATAAATAAAGGAAAATTAAATGAATAAAGTGGAGGTTTTCTTTTGTTTTAGTTTAGAGATCCATTTAAAAAGTAAAAGATGCATAAATTAAATAAATAAAGAGAAAACACATAAAGAAATATTAAAAGATAATTAAATAAGTGATAAAAATGGGGCTTTTTGGCCATCCACTAAAAGAATTAAATAAATAGGAGGTATAACCTTCCATGAATTATAAAAGTTAGCAAAAGTTAGTAAAGTTAGATGTTAATAACAATAAAAATAAAAGTTAGTAAAGTTAGATTAATTAGTGAGTTAATAACAATAAAAAAAAAGGGGTTAGTAAAGTTAGATTAGTTGTTTATAACAATAAAAAAAAAAGTTAGTAAAGTTAGATTAATTAGTGAGTTAATAACAATAAAAAAAAGGGTTAGTAAAGTTAGATTAATTAGTGAGTTAATAACAATAAAAAAAAGGGTTAGTAATAATAACAATAATAAAAAAATAAATAAACAAGTAAAAAAAAATTAAAAGAGTTAGTAATTAATTCTGCAAGATCAAAATAAAAGGTTAGTAACCAAAGTGAAAGAAATTGAAAAGATGAAGGATTAAATGAGAGTTGTACCTTTTTATTTTGAATTTTGAATTCCCAGGAAAGACGCGACGCGGGCGCAAGGGGCGAAAGGGGGGGGCAGCTGGGCACGGCGGCGAGGGCGTAGGGCGGCGAGGCGACGGCGGCGTGGGACGGAAGTGCAACTGCAGGGAGGCAGCGAGGGCGTGGGGCGGCGAGGCGACGGCGGTGGCAAGGGGAAAAGGGGCGACGGCGGTGGTTGGCACGGAAAGAAAAGGACGCGACGGAGGGGAAGGCAGCGGGCGGAACAACGGCGACCGGCGTGACTGCACGGCGGCAGGGAACGGCGGCGAGCACGGCGGGATGGCGGAGTGACGGCGAGGGAAAGGACGGCAGGGCGGAACAACGGCGACCGGACGGCGTAACGGGAGGAAAAAGGTGGAAACGGCAAGGAGGATAACGGCAAACAGGAAAAGTTTGGGTCTTTTTTGAGTGAAGAGGCAGAGGCTAGGGACAAGGACTGAAATTTTTTTCTTTTTTTAAAACGGAGCTCTAAGCTTTCTTTCTATTTTTTTTTCTGTGTTCAGAACTGAATTTGGAGGCCTATTTATAGAGGAAGTTTGGCTGAAATGTTGATGGATAAATTAATAAAAAATTTCAAACTTATCTTTTAAATTGGTAAAATGACAATTTCAGTCCTTTACGTTTCTCAGGCTCTGGATAAGTTTCAGAAGCTTCTGATTTTGACAATTTTGTCGTTTTCTGTGAATTTGGGCCAGAAACGTCCGTTTAGGCCCAAAATTGACGCAAAAAATTACCCAAAGCTCCTGGAACTTTCATAATTTGTCAATTTTGCCCGAAACTTCTCAATTTTGTCATTTTTACCTCAAACTTTTAATTTTTTGTCATTTTTTTCCTAAAATTTTCTTTTCTTTCAAACATACACATATAGATATATATATCATTTTAAATCAAATCTTCACAAAACAAAAATATATTTTAAACTAATTAAAAATTTTCAGTTAATAATAATAATAATAATAATATTTTTTTATTAATTTTTTTTTAAAATTTTTTTAAAAATTTTTTAAACAACCGGACGAAATTGGGTGTCAACAGCTGCCCCCCTTTGCATGCTTCATGGGACATGATGTATGCAAAGTAGTTACCAAATTTCGTCCGTCTTTGCTAGCCATTGAAAACCTTCTCGCCGCCTAAACCATGTGGTTAAGGAATCTTCTTTTAGAAAAACTCTGCGATAGGAACTCTCCTATCATTGAAGGGAAAATTTGATAATTGATTGAGTTGTTAAGGTTAAGGAACTCTCCTTAGAACCTCGACGATAGGAACTCTCCTATCGTTTGAAGGAAAATTGATTGATTTTTGAGGTTAAGGGTCCTACCTTAGAACCTCGACGATAGGAACTCTCCTATCGTTTGAAGGAAAATTGATGATTTTGAGGTTAAGGGCCCTACCTTAGAACCTCGATGATAGGAACTCTCCTATCGTTTGAAGGAAAATTGATGATTTTGAGGTTAAGGGTCCTACCTTAGAACCTCGACGATAGGAACTCTCCTATCGTTTGAAGGAAAATTGATTGATTTTGAGGTTAAGGGTCCTACCTTAGAACCTCGACGATAGGAACTCTCCTATCGTTTGAAGGAAAATTGATTGTTTTGAGGTTAAGGGTCCTACCTTAGAACCTCGACGATAGGAACTCTCCTATCGTTTGAAGGAAAATTGATGATTTTGAGGTTAAGGGTCCTACCTTAGAACCTCGACGATAGGAACTCTCCTATCGTTTTGAAGGAAAATTGATTGTTTTGAGGTTAAGGGTCCTACCTTAGAACCTCGACGATAGGAACTCTCCTATCGTTTGAAGGAAAATTGATGATTTTGAGGTTAAGGGTCCTACCTTAGAACCTCGACGATAGGAACTCTCCTATCGTTTTGAAGGAAAATTGATTGATTTCGAGGCAAAGGTTCCATCCTTACAACCCGGACGAATGAAAATTGATTAAATAAAAATTGATTCATTTCGAGGCAAAGGTTCCATCCTTAAAACCCCGGCGAATGAAAATTGATTAAATGAAAATTGATTGATTTCGAGGCAAAGGTTCCATCCTTAAAACCCCGGCGATAGAAGCAGTCCTACCGTTGAAGGAAAATTGATTGTTTTCGAGGCAAAGGTTCCATCCTTAAAACCCCGGCGATAGGAGCAGTCCTACCGTTGAAGGAAAATTGATTGATTTCGAGGCAAAGGTTCCATCCTTAAAATCCCGACGATAGGAAATTGATTGAATGAAAATTGATTGATTTCGAGGCAAAGGTTCCATCCTTAAAACCCCGGCGATAGGAGCAGTCCTACCGTTGAAGGAAAATTGATTGAATGAGGTTAAGGAACTCTCCTTGAACCTCGACGAAATTTATATGAAAGCAATTAGAATTGGAATAATTTTCTTCGAAAGTATGAATTTGCATAATAGGCGAGTGCGAAACTTTAGACTTCGATAAAATGAGTGAATCTTGATGATGACAATATCGCTAACAAATTATGTAAAGGGAACGGATGTTTGGAATCAATATCCAAGGTTCATCTAATATTTTCTTCAGTAAATATAGATTCGCTTGAGAGATATGTCATCCATATAAGGTTGAAGCTTAACTACCCCAAAATGTTATGCCTAGTAGACCTAATAGGATGCGTCTCAAGAGCAATAAAAATTACTCTTTACTCAGCCATTCCAACCTAAAGGCATTGTCCTATGGTTTTAATATCAGCATGGACGAGACTATCTTATAAGATAAAAGAAAGAAATTCCCTGAAAAGAAAAACTAAAACACGAAAGAAAATGCTGATAATAAAAGTAAAGGACAAGCAAAACGGATCGGATCGCTTCTTCTTCCACAATATTTCAACAGGGTTAGTAGAGGACTATTATGGGATCGAACTGTTCGGGAAAGACTGTCGCGTCCAGTCTATCTGAATCATTGCTGGATCTGGTTCAGGAACAAAAGCTTGCATTTTATCAAGTAATTCTTCAGCAGTTTTTGCAGATATTAGGATTCGTCATGCTACTCTTGATATAAAATTCTTCTGCACTGCATAATCCACAAAAGATATTAGACCTGTAAAGAGATCGTTAACATTCAAAAGCCCAATAGGTTTCTTGTGCAAATTAAGTTGGGCCATGGAAGCAATTTGGAAGACTTCTCCCAATGTACCAAAACCACCTGGTAGAGCGATAACAGCATCAGCATTAAGAAGCATTTGTAACACACGCTCTTGCAAATTTTTAACCACTAATTCTTCTCCAATCGTGCCCCCAGAAACAAATTTCAGAGGTCCAGGAATGATGCCTAGAACTTGGCTTCCTCCTAGAGATGCTGCTGATGCTACACCTCCCATTAATCCGACACTACCTCCTCCATAAACTAAGTGTATTTTTCGCTCAGCTAATACACTACCCAAATGGTTGGCTGCCTTTAAGTACTCTTCATCTTTTCCAGGAAAAGCTCCAGAAAATACACAAATAGTTCGGGATTTACTCTTCATCTTTTCCAGGAGTTACTTCGGGATTTACGAGTTTTCTCCATTCCTATCCTTACACTTGTGAGAAAGAGGATATATTTATAGAGGTAAAGAGATAAAGCAATAATTTTATTTTCAAGAATGGATACATTATTGCCAGAATACAGAAAAATTTCCTGACAGCTATACACAGTAGTCATCTATGGCTCACATCAGGAATGGGTACATTATTGTCAAAAAGATGAGGAAAATTTCAAAATGGCTGCTAGCATGTACAGTAGTCATGACTGTAGCTTATGTCAGGAGTAGGTACATGATTGTCGGAAGAGAAGGAAAATTTTCAAAAGCGGCAGCTAGCATATACAGTAGTCATGACTGTAGCTCACGTCAGGAGTAGGTACATGATCGTCGGAAGAGAAGGAAAATTTCAAAAGTGTCAGCTAGCATACAGTAGTCGTGACTATGGCTCACGTCAGGAGTGGGTACATTATCGTCGGAAGAGAAGGAAAATTTCAAAAGCGACAGCTAGCATGTACAGTAGTCGTGACTATGGCTCATGTCAGGAGTGGGTACATTATTGCCAAAAGGGGAGGAAAATTTTAAAAATGACAGCTAGCATGTACAGTAATCGTGACCTTGGTCCATATCTTCCGCTGGTTTTTTGCATCCAGTAACGGCTTCAATGCCTTCTATGAATCGGCGATTTGCATCTCATCTAGTTTTCTTACAAACTGGCAAACTGGGTCGTTTAAAGTCAGATTCCCAAGACTGTAACGATCTCGTTCTTTTTCAAAAATTAACCATAATCCAACAATCTCAAATTGCACTATTCCGCAAGAGTGCGCTTCAAGAGTCTCTCGGATATCCTCCAGAGATTCCTTACGCAGGCCATTCTTGATGAATTTTCTTCTATCTTCACGATTTCTGGTGATTATTCCTGAAGAACGACATTTAGTGCCGCAAATCCACCATCCACAATTATGACAGACGCCTAGCCTCCTTGCTCTTCTCTTTTTGGCATAAGCGCTTTTACCAAAGCCGGGCATACGGGGGAAGAATGCATCTGGAACTTCACCAGCCGAACGAACCTTAGCTTCGATTAGCCACCGCACATTATCAGGAATGCCTTTGTGCATAAATACTCTGAATCGTTCACATCTAGCTTGATAAATCTTTTTAAGAACATTTATTGGGAGGGAAGGAAAATACTTTCGTAGGGCGGAAAGAGAAGACTCCATTGATGAAGGAGGAATTTAAGAGAAGAAAGAAAGAAATTAGTTATTGTAGGAAACGGAAATAACTGACTTTGAGAGTCACGGAGTACCGTATCCAGAAAGAAGAACACGCATTTATAGTGATGAAAGGATAACGCGTTTATTACACTTACAGAAGCAAGTACATTATTGTCAAAAGAAAAGACAAATTTCAAAATGACAGCTTATATGTACAGCAATCATGACTGTGGCTCTCATCTTCCACTAGTTTATGTCCAGTAATGGCTTCAACACCTTCTATAAGTCGGGGATTTACTTCCCATCCAATTTTCTTACAAGCTGGCAAACAGGGTCGTTTACAGTCAGATTTTGGGGACTGTAACGGTCTCGTTCTTTATGGTAAGTCCTCCATAAATCGACTATTTCGCGTTGTACTATTCCACAAGAATGTGTTTCAAGAGTCCCTCGGATATCCTCCAGAGATTCCTTACGCAGGCCATTCTTAATGAATTTTCTTTTATCTTCCCGATTTTTGGAGATGTATCCTAAAGAGCGGCATTTAGTATTGCAGTTCCATCGTCCGCATTTATAACAGACATCTAGCCTCTTTGCTCTTCGCTTTTTGGCATAAGCGCTCTTACCTAAGCCGGGCATACGAGGCATAAATGCATCTGCAACTTCACCAGCCGAACGGACCTTAGCTTCAATTATCCACTGCACATTGTCAGGAACGCCCTTGCGTATAAAAACTCTGATTCTTTCACATCTAGCATGGTAGATCTTTTTAAGAACTTTTAGTGGGAGGGAAGGAAAGTATTTTCGCAGTGCAGAAAGAGTATCGCAGTGCAGAAAGAGTAGAATCCATTGATGAAAGAAGAATTTGAGAGAAGAGGGAAAAGAATCAGTTATTGTAGGAAATTGGAATAACCGACTTTAGAAGTCACGGGGTATCTTATCCGCTGCTTAATCAGAAGGAAGAACACGCATTTATAGTGATGAAAAGGGATAACGTGTCGATTACACTTAGGGGAGCATGTACATCTGTCAAAAGAAAATGCAAATTTTTCCAAATATAACAAACTGTATGTACAGTAATTGTGACTGTGGCTCACATCTTCCACTGGTTTTACGTCCAGTAACGGCATTAACGGCTTCTATGAGTCGAGGATCTGCTTCCCATCCAGCTTTCTTACAAGCCGGCAAACAGGGTCGTTTAAAGTCAAATTCCCGGGACTGTAACGGTTTCGTTCTTCATGAAAAATACTCCATAAACCAAGAATTTCACGTTGCACAGATCCACAAGAATGCGTCTCAAGAGTCAATTGGATATCATCCAATGAGTCCTTACTCAAGCCATTCTTGATGAACCGTATTTTATCTTCTCGATTATTGGAGATCATTCCTAAAGAACGACACCTAGTCTTACAAGTCCACCTACCACATTTATGGCAGACTTGTAATCTTTTCGCTCTTCTTTTTCTGGCATAAGAACTTTTGCCAACACCAGGCATGTAAGACGCAAATGTCTCTGGGATTTCACCTGCCAGACGAACCTTGGCTTCGATTAACCACCGTACATCTTCAGGTATTCCTTTGTGCATCAGAGCTCTTAATCGTTCACAGCGAACTCGGTAGATCTTTTTTAGGATGTTCATTGGGAGAGAGGGGGAAATACTTTCGCAAGGCAGAAAAAGTAGGATCCATTTTCTAGGAGGAAGTAAAAGAAGGAAGGGAGGAAAGAATCAGTTATTATGGGCAACTGAGAGAACCGACTTGAGAGTCACGGAGTACCGTATCCGCCGTTTAACCGGAAAAGTGGATCCTACTTTATTTTGATATCATAGATATTTCTTATCTTTGATATCCCATCGGGCTAATATTGATCCAGTCCTTGATTATTAAATCCATTGTCTGCTTTTGACGACAATATTTCTCGATATCCGGGCTTATCTTTGACCATAGCTATCTCTTATCTTGGATACCGCTAAGCTGGCGTCAATTCTGTCCATCCAGGTGTAGCCTCGATTATTGAATCGATTACCAGGCTTTTGACAATATTGTCTACTTTATCCTTGAATTGCTGATGGGGCTGGGTCCAATATATTAGCTGTGCATCCGGCGGTAGATTGATAAGAGCTGATGTCATTGAGCTCTCAGCTTATACTGCTGTAGCTGTGCCGTGGATGTGTTTCCCATTTGATTCCTGTTCTGTATGCCATGCATGCATGATGTGAAATGCATGAATGTAGAGCATGTGTAACTGATGATTCTCTTTTTATTTTGGAAGTTTTTCATGTCTTTGCTTCACTGGATTCTCTTTGTAATCGCCTTCTTGGACTATCATTGAATCTCTTTATGCTTTCCAGCTGTTGTCCATTGTCTCGCTTTCCAGTTGTTGTCCATTGTCTCGTTTTCCAGCTGTTGTCCATTGTCTCAAAAGCCCAACTCTCTTAAAAAATCTCCTTTCCGTGATTTGCTTTTGAATTTTGGCTTCAATTTACTTAATGTCCACCTCATACTTTATGCCTCTCTGGATAATTGCCCCTGTTGAAATATTCGTGAGTATGATTCTTTCTTGCTGACATGGACATGTTAAGACTTCTGAAGCGATCATTCAGACTACCACCAAGGCTATCTCCAAAAGATTTGTTACTCCTTCTTCTTTGTTAGCCTATGTTCTGTGCCGTTCGCAAAGCAGGACCTCAATCTTACCTGTTTTAATTCATAAAGCTTATCAAAGTAATCTACGGTCTTTGTTTTTTTCTAAGTTTTAATTATTACTATTCTTCCTTCAAAAGTCACAATTTATTGCACACTTAAGGCTAGTAGGAATGTGAGATTTGAAGGAAAAGAACTGGATAGAAGCGACTTTAGCATTTTGAACGTGAGAATCAAAGGTAAGCTAAAGAGAATTGGCTTTTTATTTATGGGTAAGAGAATATAAAAATCTTGGGTACAGATAGATAATGAAAGTGTAAGGGAAGAAAGCTCTCTTTGACAACTTTGATCAAATAAACTTTGGTAACCCTGTATCCACTTCTTCCCTTCTGTCCGAAAATTTCTTCATTATGCAAAGTATTTCTTTACTGAATCTGAATTTACTGGCTTTGGTAACTCTCGTCCATCCATTTCTGTCAGAATTAGTGCCCCTCCTGAAAATGCTTTCTTCACAACATATGGCCCGTCATAATTTGGTGTCCATTTTCCTCTGGAATCATGCTGAATGGGTAAAATTTTCTTGAGCACTATGTCACCCTCGTGAAATTGTCGTGGGCGAACCTTTTTATTGTAAGCGCGAATCATCCTCCTTTGATAAAGCTGCCCATGGCAGAGGGCTATCATTCTTCTTTCATCAATTAGATTTAATTGCTCGTATCTAGCCTTGACCCATTCTGCTTCTCTTAATTGAGTATCCATTAGTACCCTTAATGAAGGAATTTCGACTTCAATGGGCAATACAGCCTCCATACCGTATACCAGAGAAAAAGGTGTTGCTCCAGTAGAAGTACGGGTAGAAGTTCTATAAGCATGTAGTGCAAAAGGTAACATCTCATGCCAGTCCTTGTAAGTGACGATCATCTTTTCAACAATTCTCTTGATATTTTTATTGGCTGCTTCTACTGCACCATTCATCATTGGTCGATAAGGTGCTGAATTGAGATGCTTGATCTTGAATTGCCGGCACAAAGTCTGCATCATTGCATTATTCAGGTTCGTGGCATTGTCTGAGATGATACACTCTGGCGGCCCATAGCGACAAATGATTTCTTTCTTAATGAACCGGCATACCACCTTTTGAGTTACACTTGCATAAGACACAGCTTCTACCCATTTAGTGAAGTAGTCAATTGCCACTAGGATGAATTTGTGACCATTAGAAGCTTTGGGGGTAATGGCTCCAATGACGTCAATTCCCCACATGGCAAAAGGCCAAGGTATTGCTGTTACATTAAGAGGAGCAGGTGGAGCTTGGATCTTGTTGGCATATATTTGACATTTGTGACATTTTCTTACGTGATTGATGCAATCACTTTCCAATGTGAGCCAATAGTAGCCAGCCCTCATTATTTGTCTTGCCATGGTATGACCACTAGTGTGTGCTCCACACATTCCAGAATGAACTTCTTCCATGATCTTTCGTGCTTCATGAGTATCTACACAGCGAAGTAGCATCGAGTCTGGGGTTTTCTTGTAAAGTATGTCAAGGTTTAAAAGAAAACCCATTGACAATCTTCGTAGAAATTTCTTGTCATTTTCTGATGCTTTTGGTGGATATACTCGTTCTTGGAGGTATTTCTTGATATCGTGATACCAAGGCTTTCCATCCAATTCTTCTTCGATGCTCATGCAATAAGCTGGAGAATCTATTATCTTCATTTCAAACACAGGAGTATGCTCGGGGTCGCTTATCTTGTACATAGCAGCCAAAGTAGCTAAAGCGTCTGGAATTTGATTATCTTCCCTTGGAAGATGATGGAAGCTTATACTGTTAAATCTTCGAGCCAAGTCTAGTATAAGCTTTTGGTAAGGGATCAATTTTGAATCCCTTGTCTCCCATTCTCCATTGATTTGACATATGACTAATGTGGAATCCCCATAAACTCAGAGATCTCATACTTTCAATTCTAATGCCATTTGGAGTCCCATAGCACATGCCTCATACTCTACTATATTGTTGGTACAAGGAAATGTAATTTTTGCTGTGAGGGGGAACTGCTCTCCGCTTGGAGAGATGAGTATAGCTCCAATCCCTTGTCCCAAAGCATTGGACGCTCCATCGAATGCCATTTTCCATGTTTCATTGTCTTCAGAGACTTCCTGTTCAATTGTCATTATATCTCCATCAGGAAAGTCCATTCTCATTGGCTCATAATCATCCAATGCTCTATCAGCAAGATATTCAGCAATCACACTCCCTTTTACAGCCTTTTGGGTGACGTACTGTATGTCGTATTCAGACAACAGCATTTGCCATTTTGCAATCCTGCCTGATAAAGCGGGTTTCTCAAAAATGTACTTAATGGGATCAGTCTTGGAGATCAGCAATGTGGTGTTATTGAGCATGTAGTGTCGTAGTCGGTGTGCTACCCATGCAATGGCGCAACAGGACTTTTCCACTATTGAGTATTTAGCTTCATATGTGGTAAGCTTTTTACTCAAATAGTAGATTGCATGTTCTTTCTTGCCTGTCTCATCACGTTGACCCAATACGGATCCTAATGAAGAATCCTGTATGGATAAATATAGAATCAACGGTTCTCCGGATCGAGGTGGTATCAAGACTGGTGGATTTGATAGATATTGTTTGATTTTCTCGAATGCTTCTTGGCATTCGTTATTCCACTCGATCGGATTGTTCTTCTTTAGTGATTTGAAAAGAGGTTCACACTTGGACGTCAATTGTGAAATGAACCTTGCTATGAAGTTGATTCTGCCCAGAAAACTTCTTACTTGTTTTGGAGTTTTCGGGGGTTGCATTTCTTGTATCGCTTTGACTTTACTCGGGTCAACTCGAATCCCATCTTTGCTTACCATGAAACCCAATAACTTTCCTGAAGAGGCTCCGAAAGTACATTTGGCAGGATTCAACTTTAGTTGATATTTGCGAAGTCTATCGAATAGTTTTCTTAGCACTTTTAGATGCCCCCCAGCAGTGAAAGTTTTGGCGATCATGTCGTCCACATATACTTCAATTTTTTTATGCATCATATCATGGAATAACGCGACCATGGCTCTTTGATATGTAGCACCAGCATTCTTTAATCCAAAAGGCATCACCTTGTAGTAAAAGGTACCCCAAAGGGTTATAAAGGCCATTTTTATCATATCATCTGAATCAAGTTTGATTTGATTATATCCAGAAAAACCATCCATGAAGGAAAAGTAGGAGTTTCTTGCGGTATTATCCACCAGCGTATCAATGTGGGGAAGTGGGAAGTTATCTTTAGGACTGGCTTCGTTCAATGGCCGGTAGTCCTGACAAACTCTTAGTTTCCCACTTTCTTTCTTTTCAACTGGAACAATGTTAACCACCCATTCTGTATATTCAGCGACCCCAAGAAATCCTGCATCCCACAGCTTTCAAATTTCATCTTTTACTCTTAAGATTAGATCCGGCTTTAATCTTCGTAACTTCTGTCTGACAGGCTTCGCCCCAGGTTTCAAGGGTATTTTGTGTAGTACTATGTCTGAACTTAAACCAGGCATATCTTGGTATGACCAAGCAAATACATCCACATATTCCTTTAATAAGTGGACTAATTCTTCTTTTTCTTCAGGAGGGAACAGAGTGCCAATCTTGACTTCTTTTACATTCTGACTGTCTCCCAAGTTAAATGCCTCAGTTGGTTCTTGACTTGTTGCTCTTTCTTTTTCATCTCGCTCGATCATTTTTAATAGCTTAGGAGATATTTGAAGATCTTCGTCATCCGAGTCGGTAGTGTTTACAGGATTATCAAAGTTCATTCTTTCATTGTCATCAAAGAGAGTTTCAGGTCTGCATTATCGAGAGAAAAGAAAGAGAAGAAAAAATGGCACGAATGAGATGGATGCAAACTGGTACTTTATTTACAATGTGCATAAATCACAACTTTATTGGAATAAAAAGCAATAACTAAAAGGTTCACTTAAACAAAGACTACACCCTATTGATTGAACCTTTCTTTAGGAGGTTTTTACTATTAGATTACTTTGGAAAGCTTTCGATTATAACAGGCAGTTCTATCGCCTCCCAATTGTTCAGCACATCCCGTGGGCCACAAGGTTGAACGAGCTCCTCCTCTTCAGGTGAATCGCTGATGATTGCCTGAATAGAAAGACTTTCAAAAGACTTGTTGATGTTGATAGTCAGCTTGCCTTCATTGTCATTTTTCGGAATGAGACCACCACTCACGAACGTTTCGGTGATTTCAGGGATATCCAGATTTCTTTCCTGGAGAGGATGCCCTGTTAATCGTGCAATCCTCTTTTCTCTCTTTTCAGCTATTGCCTTCATTTTGTCATGTCTTGTCGGTGTGAAGCCTAGGCCGTATTTCCCTTCATTTGCGGTGATTTTCAATGGCTCTGTGATTCCTTGTAAATCTTGTCCCAGACCTAACCCCGGTGAGTATCCTCCTTTC